>CM076574.1:1267551442-1267710011 GCA_034641835.2 Pinus albicaulis | reverse complement strand
ATGTAATATCCCAAATGGGGAAATTTCTTCTCCATCGGGAACATCTTAGATGTTCCTATTTTTCCACTCCAGGAGTATTAACAATCAACACTGAACTATCTTAGAGATTGACTACAGGGGAATTCACTGGATATGTCATCTTCACAAGGAACAATGAGATCCAGAGGCTACCTGTCCCACTAGCAGACTCTGACAATAGAACTCATCAAGAGCTAATAATTCCCTTCAAGGAATTTCTGCACTAGTTCTCCATGGGGATGCTGTATAAGGAAGCCACTGTGAAAATAAGGAAATATAATACTGGGATGCCTTAGAATATGTCTAGTAAAACCTCCCTGCATAATATAAGCTCAAAGAAATAACCTTAAGTTGGTTATTCCGATCTCCCATCAACAAGTACATTGAAATAGTGCTCAATGAGAAACCCTCCAGCAGTATTAAACCTCCAACATGTAATAGCAGTGAAATAATGACTCGTGGAATGCAAAAAGAGTGCAAATATGATATATAATATCTAGCATCAAATTTAATACAAATCCCTTTAGGAAAATTCCTCTCAAGGTAAGCTCAAATCAGCCTTAATAGGAAATGTACATGGAACAAGAGAATACACTGCTACATAAATCCAGCTACTCACTAATTGCGCAGTCTATGAGGGAAAATGACTGTAGACTGATATATATAATATTATATGATGATAAATTCTCAAATAAATAAGGGGGGGCGAGATCTCAACCCCAGAAAACATTATTGCATCAGTCCTCTAAGGGATTGGCTAAAATACATAAAATAGTAAAATGCCGGAGTTGAAGTGTAGTTGCTGCAACTCAATAATAGTACAAGAATGGAGAAGGAAGTAGATGTTGCAATAGAATATGATACCTCCTCCAATGATCTCCAAAATGAAGAATTTGATCTCCTTCCTGAAGATGCCACTCTCTAGTGCACAAAATGAGCTCCACCTGCAAACCCTCTCTGAATATAACACTGTAAGAAGAAGGGACTGCGCTGGGCATAATAGAAACACACATGGCCTGATGAAAAATCTACAATAAAGCTCTGATATGGTCCTTTTCTTATCTCCTAGAGAAGGAATGAGCTTCATCTTTACAAACCAGCTCTGGAAGTGGTGATGAAGGTCCCTCACTGCAACACCAACAACTCCAGTGTTCTCTTGCTGCAAGAATAATGCAGTAGCTGCAAATGAATGCTTTGGCCTTAAGCCATGGTATGAGGAAAATGAATTAAAATCTCTCCATGGCCTCCCATGGAAGAGAAGGGCATTCCTAAACAACAATCCCTCTTGTGCTAAGCAACAACAAGTTGAAGAGAGCTTCAACTTCGAATTCTATCTTCAAGCATTAACCCCCACAATGCTCTCCTTTATATTTTATGCAATGTGTGCATGGACCCCACTCACATTAGGGTTTCTCTCATTTTAATTTCCCTCCACTCCAACTACGCAATCTTCTTGTGCAAGCTTCCCCTCTTAGGGTACATTGTTGATTTTATTCAACCATGGTTTAACTCACTTGCTTTTGGTCCCTTTTA
This sequence comes from Pinus albicaulis, assembly GCA_034641835.2. Classification (NCBI taxonomy): domain Eukaryota; kingdom Viridiplantae; phylum Streptophyta; class Pinopsida; order Pinales; family Pinaceae; genus Pinus; species Pinus albicaulis. The sequence continues at coordinate 1,267,708,460 of CM076574.1, read as the reverse complement.
ACACTTGGGCTGCTATCTTAGCCACTTAAGTGACTTTTTTTCACCTTAGGAGTTTTTATTATGTTGCTACATTGGGTTCCCTCACCCATTTTATTCCTTTTATTAAAATAAAAGCAAGATTAAAGTTCCCAATAATTTATTGCAAAATTTGGAACATTAAAGTCCTCCCCTCCCAAAGCTTGCGTGTCCTCAAGCAAGAGCAAGGATGAACTAAAAAAAGTCCTCTACTCAAGGCATGGAGTCTGAAATATCCTCATGTAGATCCTCCATCCTCAAGAAATCAAACAAGAAAAATGAGTTACCCTCCAACTAGGCAACTCCTGAAAGTACTCCTCCACCTTGTGCTCATGAGAAATAGGTAGGCTGAATTTCTGAACTTGGTAAGCTTCATAGCCTACCCCATGCTATCCTCTTCTCTACTCATGTTGAGTGTGGAGTGAAAGCTGAACTTGGGCTGCAATAGTGTTGCATTCAAGAGGCATGATGAAGTCTAGATCCCCAAATGACCTCTCCTCCAACGCTGCAAATGAAGCTAGCCCAAATCATCTCATATGTGATGAGTTGGAATTCATCCACATATTGCATCCAAACAATCATATGGTTCACCTCATGGAAAGACACATGGCTACACATGGTGACCATATCATCTTCCATATTCCTCTTGGAGCATGTGCTGCAAAAGAAATGGAGGTCTTCTCTCCCAAAGGGCACAACCACCCAATGAGTCTCTCCCTCCTTATGATACATATGGGGCTGATGCTGATATATGGATGAAATGAAATGGTCTTCATGAGAGACCCAAGCCACCCCATCAATCATACAAACCATGAAATGCCTCCTCCATAATTTTGAACTCTCCAAACAACTCCTCCCACATGAAGGAAAGAGATGAAGTTTGGCAATCATGGGTTGCCCATTACTTCTCCTGAAACATATATCATGAAAATTAGGGAGAATCATACTCCCAATGGGAATCTTCAATTCATTTTCCTCCTTCAAAATAGTGCTTCCTCTAAACATCGTTCCATTAACAACATATGGAAGCATAAACTTATGAGAGAAAGGAGGTGAAATTTGGTCCCATGCATGGAACCAGCGTAGGGAATCATTGGCCTGCTGCAAAATAGAAAATAAAAAGTGTCTTTTAAGCCACTTGTTTGCTGCCACATTCATCCTGCAGGATGTGATCATGAAAAACAAAATTTGGTGCCAGATGTGCACACCAAAACTATGTGGCTTTCCCCCACAAACCACTGTTGAAATAGCCATCATTTTGCTGCAATGAACCATAAGTACAATAAAATACAATGTGAAAGAAGGAAGGATACCTCTTGATCTAATATGCTACTCATAAAGATAAGAGAGTGCAAGGCATGTCACAAAAGTTACCTCCCTCATCATGTACTTTGGCCTTTGAGCTGAAAATGGCTCCAATGAAAATTTCTCCTTACTGCAACATAGTAGGGGAGTGGTTGTGCCAACCATCTCATCATTTATTGGGCTATGCATCTAGCCATATGCTGATATGCACTCATTAGAAATCCCTCCCAAGTGGACTCCTCCATCAATGAAGAATACGCATGGAAATGCATGAAAGAAGAACCCATAAACATTGCATGTAGATCCCTCTTCTTGTGCTTGTGCAACCAAGCCAAGAGAGTCAAAATGTAGTGAGGAATGCTTCACTCCATTACTCCTTCATGCTTATCATATACATGCCTCGAAAATACATCACTTTTGAAGTGGCTTGGAAGACACTCGAACAAGTAACTCAAGCTCTCAAGTGACAGCGTTGCTGGCCTTTGGAGTAGGGCCACTATCATCTCAAAGATCCCTTCTTTGGCATGAATCTTGCCAAATAATCCTTCATCATGTTGCTACAAATGTAGAGCTCTCCTCATGGAGAAAGTGCTACTTGTCATCCAAGATCAAAGAGCAATCCTCTTGCACTATGCTAGTGCCTCCTCTTGCTTCCGCAACATGCAAACAAAATTTGAGCAACAAGAGTACTGCTAATCCCCTATACTTCCACCATACCCAATCTGAAATGGGAACATAATGAGTGGAAAGAGAAATTTCACTCCATCATGATGCACCCATACTCTCCCCTTGTCCATCAAATACAGTGAGAGTGAAAAGATCCTGAGACCTATTTTTGAAGATGGCAACAAGAAACAGTGAAGGAGGCATCCTGAAAACATATTTCCTAATCCTAGTTGGAAAGTGATCACCTAAACTAGGTGGGGGCCACACAAGTGATTTTTGTCGCAAAGTCTATTTTTAGACTATGTCTATTTTTAAACATATGGATCATGGTCTATGAGTTGCAAGATGCTATTTATGGATGATTGGTCATGTTGGTAAAAATATATGGACCTCTATTTTTAGACATTGGGCGGAATCTATTTTTAGACTGCCGGGCTAAAAATTGAACAGTCGAATATTATTAACCCCTAATAATATTTAGACTATAAACGTTATCTTATCCTCTTGGAGCACTTCAGTTTGATGCTTGGATGTGGAAAATGCAGCTGACAGAAGGAAATATGCTTTTCCTAAGGTTTAGTTGAGCTATTGCATGGTTGACTTCAGTTAGAACTCATGTGGCAGAGTTTGGTGGAGTTATAGAAGTAGTTGGTGGAGTAGTATTTAGTTTAACTCAGTTAGACTCAGTTGAGCTAGTTGTATCTAGTCTAGCTGATTGATACAATAGTGAGAGTGGTGTGAATTAGTTATTTAATTAATCACTAAATAGTAACTCATTAATCAACTGAAGAATACATCGTTTAACCGCAATGCATGGACAGCTCAAAGGAGACCAAGTTGTTAGAGGTGGGTGAAAGGGTGAGTCTACTAATGTGGGCCAGACTATAATCAGAAGGAGATTTGCAATAGTCACATTGATCGAGATTGTTAATGAGGATTGCGCCAGCATCAAGCCAGGGGGATTCGAACTTGGATCTCATCATTATTCATCTTGGATTGCGCAGTAGAGGCAGGCAGACTTGTGGAGGAGATTTGAACCTGTGACTTGTTCATCTTCCGTGCTAGTTTGTGTGTAGCATGTGAGATAGTGCTGAGAGCTGTGAGGAGCTTTGTGCTATGTATTTTTACATGTTATCTATCATTATAATATACATATAGTTGGGGGTTTTTAGCTGTATGCTTTCCCCATTACATACTGTGTTATATGTGTGCTTGATTGTGTTTTAATGTGCGCATGCGACTGCTTCTATTTCCGCAAATTGATGATCAATTGTAGAAGAGGTTATGTATTATGCATGAAGCTTAAATAGTGTGTAATCAGGATAATCTCGGTGAATAATTCAGCGGCTATTCAGTGCCATAGTATGGCAGTTCCCTTTTTCCAAGGGATCTATTACGGTGATTACAATTTGTTTCGGTGAACGGTACGTAGCGACCGAGTAGCCTGCGGAACCATCCTTTCTTTGAAAGGTGATATATCCGATAAACGCCCCCTCGGTGGTCTGTTATAAATATTTATTCTCCACAATCAGAAACGGATGATGTGATTTGGTGGTGGAATTTGAATTTCTGTGGAGTGTTTTCTTGGTGTCGAAGTCAAAAATGTCTTTCAACGGATTGCGATTGGAGTATGCACTTGAGGGCGGCTCGAAATTATATTTCATGGAAGGACAGGATGGAGGCGGTGTTAGATGACAACGGGTTGAAGGAGTTCATAGATGATGAAGTCCCAAAGCCTACTGATGCTGCTCAAGTTGAGGCTTGGCAAAAGAAGACAGCAAAATGTCGAAGGATTCTGTTGGAGGGCGTGAAGGATCACATTGTATCCAACCTGCATGGTAAAGCTTCTCCATACTTTATGTGGAAAGCGTTGACAAATTTATTCCAAATCAAGAGCGACCAGAGGAAGTTGGCGCTCAAGGATAAACTCAGGAAAATAAAGATGGAGAAGAATGACACTATTTCGATATACTTGACAAAGTTTGTCCACTGCAGGGATGAGCTTGGGAGTGTAGGAATTAGTGTGGATGATGAAGACTTGGTGGACTTGGCTCTCCTTGGTCTTCCGAAGAGTTGGAACTCCTATCAGGACTCTGTCAATGGTCGGGAAAAATTGCCAGGATGGGAGCGACTTTGGTCAGATCTTGTGCAAGAGGAGATAAGGCGGAGTACCAAGGATGGATCTTCATCAAAGGCATCTGATGAAGAGGATTTCACTTTGGATGCCAAAGCAAGGAAGGGTAAGGGCAAGAAGAATGCTTCTCAATCCGGTGTGGATGGTAAAGAGCATGACATGTCCAAAGTGAAGTGTTTTCACTGTCACGAGCATGGACATTACGCCACAAATTGTCCACAGAAGAAGAAGAACAAGCAGGCTGCTGGAGCTGCAGCTGGTGAGGCTCTTGCCTCGCAATTTGAGTTGGACTTCTCATTGATCACATGCATGGTGTCTAGTGCATTGGGATCAGGGTGCTATTTTGATGGTGGCACTTCCTTTCACATGACGGGAGATGTGAATCTTTTCAGTGACTTGGTGGAGAAATATCTCCAGTTGCATGTTGATTTGGGCGACAATGGACGATACAATGTGACCGGCATTGGTACCATAACCTTTTAGAGGGATTCAGGTAAACTCATTCTTTTACAAGATGTAGTGCATGTTCCAGGTTTAAAGAAGAATTTGATCTCAGTCGCAATGTTAGAGGATAAAGGGTATGAAGTTGTCTTCAGTGAAGGAAAAGTTTTCCTTCGACACAAGGCAACAGGACAAGTCAATAAGGTTGAGATTTGAGCAAATAATCTCTATAGACTTGAAGTAGATGGGATGTCTACGGAGCTTCCTACTATTGGGAAGTGAAAGAAAGACATGAAATTGCTTGAGAGGGAGCAAGTTTTTCATGCAGGTAATAGTGAACCTCGGGATGTGGAGCAGCCACAAGATGAGGATCATGGAGTGGAAGAAACCACTCATGCAGAGAAATTTCGTGCCAGATGGGCAGATGGAGTGCATGCGGTATGCCATCGGAGCTGAGGAATGGGGCAACATGTGATTAATTCCAAGAGAATTTCTGGGCGATTCATGAGATGGTGTGGATCTCATGAATTGAACCTGGCTACGAGGTGCCCATAGAGCAGCAGTATCATGATCAGTTGGATTGATGCATGCAGATCAAAGTGACCGTGTCGGATACTGGAGCGCGGATCAGAGTTGACAGCAAGTGCAGAGTGCATGGGTGCAGAGTTCAACATCGCAGTGTTTCCTGATGACATGTGCAGTTGGTACCAGCAGAATTCGAATAATTTGATGATATATGCATGGATTTGCATGGCGCATCAGACTGATTGAGTTTTTTGGAGCCTATTCAGTTTCAGAGGAGTTGCAGAGCATATGCATGGAGTTGCATGGCGCTTGTGAAGGTTGCAGGGAGAATGCATGGAGTTGCATGTCGGATGCAAAGACAGTCCTTTCTTGTTGAGAGGGAGTGTTGAAGATGGCAACAAGAAACAGTGAAGGAGGCATCCTAAAAACATCTTTCCTGATCCTAGTTGGATAGTGATCACCTAAACTAGGTGGGGGCCACACAAGTGATTTTTGTCGCAAAGTCTATTTTTAGACATATGGATCATGGTCTATGAGTTGCAGGATGATATTTATGGATGATTGGTCAAGTTGGTAAAAATAGATGGACCTCTATTTTTAGACATTGGGCGGAATCTATTTTTAGACTGCCAGGCTAAAAATAGAATAGTCGAATATTATTAACCCTTAATAATATTTAGATTATAAACATCATCTTATCCTCTTGGAGCACTTCAGTTTGATGCTTGGATGTGGAACATGTAGCTGATAGAAGGAAATACGCTTTTCCTAAGGGTTAGTTGAGCTATTGCATGGTTGACTTCAGTTAGAACTCATGTGGCAGAGTTTGGTGGAGTTGATGAGACAGTTGGTGGAGTTGTGTTCGGTTTAACTTAGTTGAACTAGTTGTATTTAGTCTAACTGATAAATACACTAGTGATGGGTGGTGTGAATTAATTATTAATTAATTCACTAATTATTAACTCATAAATCAACTAAAGAATACATCAGTTAACTGCAATGCATGGACAGTTCAGTGGAGACCAGTGTTAGAGGTGGGTGAAAGGGTGAGTCTACTATCAATTGTGACTATACTTGTGCATGAGATTTTCACACACATTGATTGAGATTGCCAATGAGGATTGCGCAGTACAAGCCAAGGGGATTCGAACTTGGATCTCATTCATTCTCATCTTGGATTGCGCAGTAGAGGCAGGCAAACAGTGGAGGAGATTTGAACCTGTGACTTGTTTAGATCCGAGCTAGTTTGTGTGTAACAATTGGAGATAGTGCTGAGAGCTTGTGAGGAGTTTGTACTATGTATTGTTACATGTTATATATCATTATAATATACAGATATTTGGGGGTTTTCAGCTGTATGCTTTCCCCATTACATACTGTGTTATATGTGTGCTTGATTGTGTTTTAATGTGCGCATGCGACTGCTTCTATTTCCGCAAATTGATGATCAATTGTAGAAGAGGTTATGTATTATGCATGAAGCTTAAATAGTGTGTAATCAGGATAATCTCGGTGAATAATTCATCTATTATTCAAATTTCTACACCTATGGGTTATGGATCCTCCACATTTCCGCTGGGCACATATGATCCACAAAGCTCTGCTCTTGGTGTAAGTATCCTGCCACTTGGTATCTCTTCCATGAGAGCTACCATTGTCCCAAAACAAATTCCTCCTTTGCATTTCATGGGACATTGAAATGCAATCTCCTTCATGAAAAAATTTCAAAACCCCGTCCTCACATGTGATGCATGGCTCATCAATAGTGCATGAGGATGATGAGGGTTTCTTTCCTCCAAAATGGCACAGTGCAGTAAAAGTACCTTCCTCAAGACAATCATCCTGCAATAAAATAATATCCTCCATGATAGATGCAAACTCATGCATACCTTGGAGAGATTTTGGAAGTATCTTGCTGCAAGAATCTCCTCCTCAAATGTGCTAGTTGCCTCAATAGCTGAAGGTGGAGGCTGCTCGTCCATGAATGTAACAGCGCTGGCATGTGCCTCTGGTGGTGAGGGATCCTCCCTCCTTTGGCCAAATCTTCTGCTCAAGATCTGAGAAAAATCAGCAAGAGTAGAAACCCTTGCATGCCTCCCATGGCTGAACCACCAAGTTCTTTCCTCTTCTTGCTGAACAAGTGTGAAGAAGTTAGAGTCTCTTGGAAGACTCCAGGGTTTTCTCCATATTCAGCAAGATTCTCACTTATAATTCGAATTCCAAGTGTTCTCCATGCTTCTACTCTGCTCCTTTGTGAGAATAGGAAGTGCATTGTCCTTCCCCTCCTCCTCCTTCTACCTTCTCAACCTCCTTGGAGAGGTTGTTGCTGGACCCAAAACTGATGATATTAATCTCATCTTCCACATCATCTCTGACCTCTTCTTCTCTGAAATTCAAACTTCACAGGTTGAGCCAAGTTCGAAGCTCTGATACAACTGTAATATCCCAAATGGGGAAATTTTTTCTCCATTGGGAACATTTTAGATGTTCCTATTTTTCCACTCCGGGAGTATTAACAATCAACACTGAACTATCTCAGAGATTGACTGCAGAGGAATTTACTGGATATGTCATCTTCACAAGGAAGAATGAGATCCAGAGGCTACCTAGCCCACTAGCAGACTCTGACAATAGAACTTGTCAAGAGCTAATAATTCCCTTCAAGGAATTTCTGCACCAGCTGTCCATGGGGACGCTGTATAAGGAAGCCACTGTGAAAATAAGGTGATCCAATACTGGGATGCCTTATAATATGTCTGGTACAACCTCCCTACAGAATATAAGCTGAAACAAATAACCCTAAGAAGGTTAGTCAGATCTCCCATCAACAAGTACATTGAAATAGTGCTCAATGAAAAACCCTCCAGCAGTATTAAACCTCCAACATGTAACAATAGTGAAATAATGACTCATGGAATGCAAGAAGAGTGAAAATATGATATATAATCTATAGCATCAAATGTAATACAAATCCCTTGAGGAAAATTCCTCTCAAGGTAAGCTCAAGTCAGCCTCAATTAGGGAAATGTACATGGAACAAGAGAATGCACTACTACATAAATCTAGCTACTCACTAACTGTGCAGTCTATGAGGGAAAATGATTACAGACTGATATATATATAAGATGATATGACAATAAATTCTCAAATAAAGAAGGGGGAGCGAGATCTCAACCCCATAAAACATTATTGCATCAATCCTCTAAGGGATTGGCTAAAATACATAAAATAGTAAAATGTTGGAGTTGCAGTGTAGCTACTGCAACTGAAATATGATACAACATAGGAGAAGGGAAACATATGTTGCAATGACAATGAAACCTCCTCCAATGATCTCCAAAGTGAAGGAGCTGATCTCCTTCCTGAAGATTGCACTCACTAGTACAAAAAATAAGCTCCACCTGCAAACCCTCACTGAAAATAATGCTGCTAGAAGAAGGGACTGCGCTGGGCATAAGAGAAACACATATGGCCTGATGCCAAATCTGAAATAAAGCTCTAATATGGTCCTTTGCTGATCTCCTAGAGAAGGAATGAGCTTCCTCTCTACAAACCAGCTCCGGAAGTGGTGATGAAGGTCCCTCACTACAACACCAGCAACTCCAGCGTTCTCTTGCTGCAAGAATAACACAGTAGCTACAAATGACTGATTTGGCCTTAAGCCATGGTGTGATGAAGATGAATTAAAATCTCTCCATGGCCTCCCATGGAAGAGAAGGGCATTCCTAAACAGGAATCCCTCTTGTGCTAAGCAGCAACAAGTTGAATAGAACTTCAACTTTGAATTCTATCTTCAAGCGTGATCCCCACAATGCTCTCCTTCATATTTTATGCAATGTGTGCATGGACCCCACTCACATTAGGGTTTCTCTCATTTGAATTTCCCTCCACTCCAACTACGCAATCTTCTTGTGCAAGCTTCCCCTCTTAGGGTACGTTGTTGACTTTAGTCAACCATGGTTTAACTCACTTTCTTTTGGCCCCTTTTCACACTTGGGCTGCTATCTTAGCCACTTAAGTGAATTTTTTCACCTTAGGAGTGTTTATTATGTTGCTACATTGGGTTCCCTCACCCATTTTATTCCTTTTATTAAAATAAAAACAAGATTAATGTTCCAAATACTTTATTGCAAAATTTGGAACATTACAGCGGAACATGCCAATGGGCTTGGAGGAGTGGCCATCCCACGCTCAATGGGTGATAGTGGAAGGGTCCAACTCAGGTGATCCGAGTTGTTTCCAAACCGAAGTGGACATCACACATGTGGATGCCCCCTCATCAATGATACATTGGAAATGTTGGTGTTTCGGATCTTGACGGGGATTTGGAAAGCGACGGAAGTAGGAAGGGGAGGATGTTTTGACCGGTCAACATCGAAGATGATCAAACAATTATATAAAGGATCTACAGATCCCATGGCAGATATTAGAGATTTTTGTTGTGAAGGGCAGGATTGGAGGACTTCCAGCGTTGAAATGGCAGCAGGAGATTGCACCAAATCATCTACTATACTATACGAATGGGTAGCTTTTCCAGAAGCAGCGTTTCGGCGTAATGGTCCTTTAGGGATCTTGGTATGAACCTCTACCTTAGGCTGAGGGATCTAAAAAGGACCATTGGTTTTCGAAAGAGGCTTTGTAGAACCTAAAGAAGGGGGCTCAAGGATAGACGTAGCGGGAGGCTTGTGGTACTAACGGGACCAAGTCTGAAGGTTGAGGTCAACGATAATGGGTTGGTCAGAGTTCATCATGAGAACCTGGTAATTGGAGGTAACAGATGGAGGAGGTTGTATGGCCGCCTGACCTTCAGGTGGTTGGGTAGCCACGAATCCTTACTGAGGGAAAGGATTGGTAAACAAAGCCACCTGGATAGGTGCAGTATTTGGAGGAACCGAAAGGGAGGCTTGTCCTCCTTGCGATGTTGCTTGGGTCTCCCACATCTAACGCATCTGTGGTAAAAAAGGACAATCATGGGTGTGATGACCATAAACACCGCAACAAGAACAAGGCTTGTTCGTGCGAATAAGCTTGTCCTGCTTAGGCTGAGTGCCTTGTCGCTGGTTAGCAGTGTTAGGTGCATTCCCTTGGGGATTAGGTCTAGGATTACTGAGGGCAGATTGATTTTGGGTGCCTTTCCTCTTCTTTTTCGAATTAGGAGGATTAGTCGCGCCCTGCTGTGCATACACCTGCCCCTTAGGGGGCAGTGGCAACTGTTGCAGGGGTTGAGAAGGCAAGGGAGGTGAGGGTGCTAATGCTTGAGGATCTGGAGCACCAGGTTGAAGATACGGATAATAAGGAGGTTGGGTAACATTGTGGTAAACAGGAGGTTGTGAAAAATGAGGAGGCATGTCGTATCTTAGATACATGCTACCGAGAGGGGGAAAAGTTCTGGAGGTGCTGGCCCCTCCCTAAGGGAAACCATAGCCCATGGGAGGTTCAGCGTATGGATGAGAAAGAGATCCAATGATACCGTCGGTGGCATGGGATGCCCCCAGTGCGTTGGCACCACTGGGTCTAGGGAGATCAGGTAGGACGGTATAAACATAACTAGACTGAGCGTAGATCAAGTCATATTTTAACACAATCTAGAGAGCAACTTCTTCGGTTTGAGGAAAATGTGATGCGATGTCTTTACCTGTAGCAGGAAAAAGGGATCTAAGGAACCAGTCCATGTAGACACGGTCTTCAAAGGTAGGTGCTCGACATAGGCTCTTTCTTCTCTGCCATTCCTAGACATGATAGGATAGGCGGGTCGCAGACAATTGACGGAAATAAGTCAAAAGTTCAGTGTCAGTGTCATAATGAAGGGGAAGCTGGAAATAAGACAGAAAAGACTGGGCAAGATTCGCAAAGGTGGTATGAGAGGATGAGGATTGATCAACATACCACTTAGAAGCTTTGCCAGTAAGCATACATTGGAACAACCAAAGACGGACAGAGTCATCAGTAATGGAGGTAGACGAACACCACATGTGGAAATATTGAACGTGATTTGTGGGATCTTCTCCAGCAAGACCTAAAAACTTGGAGATTTCAGAAGGGAGCTTGGTTGGCATAGCAGGCCAACCAACGTCATGGCGTATGGGGTCATTGATCAACTGGTTAAAATCGGGAAGACTGAGGCCTACCATATAGGGGAGCAAGGGAGCAGCCGGGGTAGTTCCTGTTGAGGTCCCACTAGTAGTATTCCCAACATTAGGGCCAAGACTACCACCAGTGTTAGGTCCTGAACCAGACATGGTGAAGGTGACAGGAGGAGAAACCAGGGGCGGAACCAGAAGGGGAACCCAATGAACTAGAAGAGGAGTCTGAATGCAGACTCAGTGGAGGACTAACTCGAATCCTACGTGGAGGAGTAAGTCTTCCTACTGGAAACTGAGGATGAAGGCCAAGAAGTCTTCGAGATAAATTCCTTGGGGCGCAATGATGAAGGCACAAACACGACACAAAGGGAAGAGAGACCAAAAAGGGCAAGGAGGTGCAGGATCAACTAATTACAATGTTGAAACAAGGGTAGAGAGGTGCAGGATCAATTGATTACAATGTTAAAGTCTTTTCCTTGCGATGTTAACCAGGCTCTTCTTCACTTAGGGTGTGCGTGTCAAGTGTGTAAATTTTAATTTTTAAACCCATACATTTGTAGAGAAAAAGAAAAAGTGTGTTGTATAACTGTAAATAAACCTGCAGATAACAATATATGAAACTGAAATAACAGAAAACTAACATCTAATTATGCATTAATCTAAACCCAAGGAGGCAGGCCTCTCAACAACTAGTCCGTAGGTGGGTAAAAATCTAGTCAAAACACACCAAAATAGCCAATAGATCTAAAGTCAGGAGGGACAATGATCTAAAGGTCAGATCTGCTAGAAATAGGTGCAGAAAAACAACAACAAATCAGAGAAAAAATTGTTGTAAATGAGGTGGCGAAAAGCTACAACTTGGAGGGAAGCGGAGGGGACCCTAGAGGAAGACCCAAAAAAAACTAAAGGAGGTGCTTTGGATGGATAAATAACTAATCTGAAGTGGATCTAAAGGTAAGGGATCAGACCTGAAAAATGGCTGAACACACCAAAATTTCAAACGACCTACAACAGCTAAAACTCTTCCACAAAAGGTGGAGGGTACTAAAGCCCTAGGGGGCTAGGTTCCCACTTTGATGAGTAAAACAGAACAAGTACATGTCCAAAACGAGCAGATTTGGAGGTCAGACAACCCTGAATAGAGGCCCAAACAAACCCAGAAAAATCTCAGAAAAATTCCCATAAAAAGTTCAGGTCGCAGTTTCTTACCTGTTTTCTACAGAGGTCGCGGGTTTTGGCCTGTTTTCTGTGCCCTATAGGTTCAAGCCGCAAGTTTTGGTCCAAAAAGTGCAAGCTGCACTTCTAGCACTCTCAGGAGTAGATTTCAGAAAAAAATTTCGCATCAGCTGCAGTTGATGCTTGTCACCTGCGCAATAGGTCCAAAAACACACGGAAGTTATAATTTTTAATGTTTTAGGGTTTTATAAGTTAAAAAAACATCAAGAAAAGCAAGACAAGAAGCTGAAGAGAAATCCTACGGTTTGAAGCAGCTGGATATGCAGGGATCTAAAAAATGACAGAGCTCGTAATCATAAACCCTTGTGGAGTCGCCAGTTGTTAATATGAATATTAATCGTAAGTGTACGAAAAAGGCTCAATTTAGCTGTGCATAATAAATAGCCCTAACAGCAAATATGGCTGCCAATATCTTTAGATCTGCAATTATTTGACCAAAATAAATGTTGCAAAATCTAGATCTATGTATTAAAAGACATTAAGCAGTAAATAAAAGCAAGAGTTGCTCCATGCATCCAGTAGACAAGACAAGATTGTTTTAAAGAATATTTTTTATTTTTGACACCTGGGAAGGGAACATAGAAAGATGCTACTAGTCCCCCTCAATGGGATGGGTTCTTGTAAGTCTTCAGCACTTCAGATCTAAAATCCCTCTCTCTTGATGGTGTAGAAAACCTAGACAAAATGGAACTCAAAGGGAGCTCACAAGAAAAATGGTAGCAAAAGATGACAATGATGGAGGATCAAAGTCAAACCAAAAGTATAGATCCAGAGTGATATTTAGGTAAAAAAAGGTAGTGAATGAATGGAAAAACCCTTTTATTTATAACAAAATATTGAGTTAGTCTAGATATTGGTGCATAGTTAAAATATTATTAACCAAATCAAGATCCAACTTTTATGGAATATTTTATTATATTTGTTGGAAGGAAAAAGAATTTGACTTTGGTCAAATCCCTTTATTTGTTAATAATAAATAAATAAATGATTTATTTATTATTTTAAGGATGTGGTTGAATAATAATCAAATAGATAATGATTTATTTAATTATTTATAAATGATTTAGTCAAATTTAACAAGGAATATTATTTAAATAAGGTTTAAATAATTATTCCTAGAAAATAATAAGATAAATAATGATTTATCGAATTAATTTTCCTATTTTGGGTTAAATATGACCATGAATATTAATTAAATTGTTGTTTAACTAATTATTCTTTGAGGAAAACCAAACAAATATGGATTTATTCGATATTTCCTCATGGGGTTTCCTGTTTAGACCATAAAAAACTTAATAAATGTGGTTTACTAAGTTATTTTTCATAGTGAAAGCAATTTTACTTCGGGTGAAATTAGTCTTACATGGTGTACTTGAATTGACCTAGTTGTAGCTTCCCATGTTGTAGTCATAGGTGTTTTTCCATGTGTGGGGTTTGCAATACATAAAGTGCATAAGCAGATAATGAGGATGCTTCCTATAGAAGATCAATAATATTGGCAGACATTCTAAGCCACATATGATACAAGTAGTATGATTCTCTACCATTCTAAGGTCCAAGATCGTTTTGTGTCATTTCGTCAGTTTTTTGAGCTAGTTTTGATCCACAATCAGTTCAATTTTGTTGTTGCTTGTCACCCCCCTATGATTTTTCTCCAAGGAATTTTAGCTAGGATCCACCTACATTTTGATATTGCAAATATATAGGGGATCTGGTCTATGTACTTTTTCATATCTAATGTGTGTGCACTATTTGGTATTAATGTAGATATGAAATTTGTTAAGATTTCTAGTGCAATAAATTAAAATACTTTTCTTCAACAAGATAACTATTTCTAACGATTTAATCAACGTTTAAATTTCGCATAGCATCATCAAGTAGTTACATAGACAAAAAATTCAACCAATGGCATGAAAGAGAAGTGGAAAGTAACCATGAGACAATGAGACAAAAGACAAAGATATTGGGCCTAAGTCCAGGGGAATACCCATAAATATTTCCTTATGAAAGAGAGAGATCAATGTTGATGAATACATTAGAAGTAACAACATCAAGAAAAAAACCAAACTAGTAACCAAGATCAAGTGCCAAGTGCTCTTTCTCCTTCTGATTTCAACCCCATTCTTCCTTTATTTTGTGCTGGAAAAGAGATCTGCATGAGAGAAGTCAATGATCCAAATGAAGAGAGATGCTCTCCTATATATACACTTCAAATGGGGTCAAATGGGTGCCTTTAAAGGGTCCCAAACAAATTGTACAAAAAGAAGCCAACATGATGTATTTTAAGAGGCATAATTTAAATTCAAGTTTTCCAATTTTTGAATAATGAAAATATGGACCATGGCTACCATATTTACAACAGTCCCTCTTAGCCAGGGAGTTACTTTTCATTCTCTCTCAAGATCAATCTCCCCGACCAAACCATAGGTCTCACAACCACAACCTAAGGGAGATATTACAAGTACAAGTCTCTCTCTCTATTAAGATCAATATCCTCGACCAATCCATAGGTCTCATAGCCACAACCTAAGGGAGAGATCATAAGTCTCATCATAAGGAAATATAAAATCAAACATGTCCCATCAATCAAAATCATTCAATAGGCCATAATCATATGCAAAGTGTCCATCTCCCCAAGAAAATTATAGACCTCACAACCACAACCTAAGGTAGGAATCCATTTCTCAATCCCCAACTATATAGTCTCATGTTCCATGAGCTAAAGGAGAGAAATTAATATCAATATCCCTGTCAAATCCACAAGTCTCACAACAACGTTCTAAGGGAGATATCACAAACTCGATGTCTCGATCAAACTGGTCTCAGAGTCATCATGACCTAAGAGATCACTCTATTTCTTAAGAACATTCTCCCTAACCAGACTCATGAGCCTCATGAGTCAATTAACCTAAGGGAGTGACAATATTTCTGACCAATCCATTGGTCTTACAATTGCAACCTAAGGAAGATTCATGATGTTATATAATCAATAATCCCTCTTGATATTATCTTTCTCATATTCAATCAACCTCATCCACATCATCATCAAGGATTTAACCTCGTTCACATCCTCGTCAAGGAGTCCACATCATCAAGGAGTCTATATCATCATAAAAAAATTGACCTTATCTACATCATCATCAAGGATTACACTTAATTAGTGACGATAAAAGAAATAAAATAAATATAAGATACTTATTTTGAGAACACGACAAATCCCTATTAATCTTTATCCTCCTTACATCCAAGTTGCAAATCAACATCATCATCAAGATGCCAAATATTCTAGGAGCTATGGTTTATTCTTAAGTGGAAGAAATTAATCGATAAGCCCTAGACTTTCATCACCAACCCTAAATAGGGTTATCAATTGATTGTATAGGGTTTTAAATCCAAAGCCTAATGATATTTTAGGTTTATTCTAGAGCTTACAAACCCTAATGCTTATATTCACAAATTAGTCCCAAGGGATTTGAGTAACATTCATCTTTGCAATTATTTTTCCAAATTCATCATTTTAAACATTGCAATACGAGGGTTTCACAAAACATATAAATTTATTGATCAAACCCTTGCTAGAATTTTGCAAACCCAAAACATTCCAAGAATTTGGACAGACATTCATACTTTCAAACTTTAGATGTTGCAATCTAGTTCTAATATATTTAGCAATAATATAATTGGAATTTACACTTAGAAGGGAAGCAAGTGGAGTAATCTTGAGATCCTATCATTTATTTCCAATGTCCATGCTTCAGATCACAATGAAACTACTACATTTCCTTTTGCAATAAATTTTATCAAATTATTCATGCTAGCACAAGTAGCATCTATACATTATTTTCTTATATCTTGAAATTCCAAACAAGAGTCTTAACACTATTCATCAAACTTGCAACTTGATCATATTTTATAGAACTACTCATCATTGATGACTTATAAGGTACATGAAAATGTCCCTCACAACATATTCTAGTTTTAAGCCTTCAAGCTTTTGTGACAAGCTTCATCTCAATGCAACTTCTTAGGTGCTCTGACATATTTATTGCTTTAGTAGGAGGTGGACCTTGACATTCCAACTACGTCATCCTAGGGTTTTTTCTACAATCCATAGGTCCATACTTGACAAAATTCTGATGCTAGCTAGGATTCACAAACCCTAGATTTTTCAAATGGAAATCCTTTAACATTCAAATCTTGAACCCTTCGAAATCAATGACCTTCCTTACTTACTATTACAATTCATATGAATTCTATCAAATTGATCAGGTCGATGATTTTGCAATTTATGCCAACTTTCTTCTATGTATAGAACATAGCTTATCAACCAAACAACCAAGAATTTAGAATTCAAGTCTTCCTATAAGGATTGGAGTTCATCATCTAATTCTTCCTTTCGGAGTTTCACATAAATCAATAAAGATATTTAAAAGTTTAAAACATCCCTTGATGGAGATACATTGTACTTCATCCTTGTCAATAAGAATATTGACTTTGATTAAGATATATGTGGGTAGGCAGTGACATATTCTTCCAAAAAACTTCATCATTGAGGTTCTTTACATAGTTTAAGAACTTTGGATAAACCTCCAGAAATAAAGTTTAGATATTAGCTTCGAATAATATAAAAAATTCAAACTCAACTAAATAACTATGAATCTAACTAGGCCCCTTGGGCTTATTACATAAATAAAGGGGTTAGGGTTGGACCCTAACATTCCCTCCCTCATGAAAAGCAATGTTGTCCTCAAGGCCAAAACTGCAGAAACTGCTGAAGAATAGTGGTTGGTTCCCATGTCGCATCTTCTAGAGAGGTGTCTTTCCACTTGATGAGGACTTCTTGATCATGCAACTACGGAGATGTCTTTCACGAGTATCAATGACTTGTTCCAATCGAAGCCAAAGTGAGCCTTCCTCATCCAATTATGGTAGAATTGTTTGAACCCTACAATTGTTCCCCTCAACCTTATTGAGGCATGATACATGGAAGATTGGGTGGATTTTTAAAGAAGTTGGCAAGGCCAATTTGTAAGCGACTGCTCCTATATGCTGAAGTACCTGATAAGGCCCATATAATTTTGGTGCTAGTTTCTGGCATCCCTTTTCTTTGAGAGAGGTATGCTTATGGGGTTGGAGTTGTAAGAACACCTAGTCACCTACTTGAAATGAATACTCAAAACAATGTTGGTCGATATGTTGCTTCATTATGTTCTAAGCTTGATGTAGATTATCTTTGAGATGAAGGATCATGGCAAAACGGTTTTGTAAGAGATGATCAACTTACTATACTTTAGAACATCCGAGGATATAAGAAGATGGTGAAGGTGGGACATGACCATAAACTGCCTCATATGATGCCATATTTGTGGCTTCATGATAGTTAGTATTATACCACCATTCACCTAAAGGAAACCGTTGTACCAATTAATCCTACTTGTCTGAAGTGAAGCACCGCAGATATCTCTCCAAACATTTTTTAATTGTTTCTGTTTGACCATATATTTGGGGATGATAAGTTGTACTCATTTGGAGTTGTGTGCCCTGGAGCTTGAAGATTTCCTGTCAAAATTTGTTGGTGAAAGTGGGGTCTTGATCAAACACAATGGAATTCGACATGCCATGCAGTTTGAAGATTTGGTCCATGAAAGCTTGCGCCACCAATGTTGGGGTAAATGGGTGTGGTAGAGTGAAAAAATGAGCATATTTGGAAAGTCAAACAACAACCACCATGATAACTAATTTTTTGCATGACTTTGGTAGATATTTAATGAAATTTATGGAAATTTTCATCCAGACGGAAGCGGGGAGTGGTAATGGTTGTAAGGTTCCTGATAGCTTGATCGTTTCCCCTTTGTTGTGCTAACATACATCACATTCAACTACAAAAGTAAGAATGTCGTTATTCATGTTGGTCCAAAAGAAAGAGAGGCTTGCTTGTGCATAAGTCTTCTGAAATCATGAATGTCTTGCAATCATGGAGGATTAGAACTCTTCCAAGATTCAGGTTTTGAGGATGGAGGTTGGGGATAACACTACCCGGTCCTTGTAGCGAAGAACCTCATCCTTCCAAGAGTATTCTTCTGAGGCACTAGGATTTTCTCTTAAGTTATTAATGAGATAGAAATGAGAGGGGTGGGAGAACTGTTCATGGTGGGTCTGTTCAATCCAATCTGATATGGGTGGAGAGAGTGATAAAGGGTTCCATCATTCTCAAATTGGCGTGATAAGGCATCAACCAATACATTGTCACACCACTTCTTGTAAATTATCTCATAATCATATCCCAACATTTTTGAAAGCTATTTATTTTTCTGTGTTGATGATAGACACTGCTATATAAAATATTTTAGGCTATGATGTTCAATGTAGATTTGGAAATGTCACCCCATTAATTATGGTCGTCAATTCTCTACTGCATGTAAGATGGCTATCATGTAGATTGACCCAGATTTTTTCCACGAAGTTGTTGACTGGTGAAAGCCAATGGTCTACCTTCCTACATTAATACTGTGCCAATGCCCGTACCTGAAGCATCACATTCATTCAAAAAATATTTGGTGAAGTCAAGTAAGGCAAAAAATGGAATGGATCACAACGCTTGTTTGAAAGCCAAGAAGGTCTATTGAGTTGTTTCAGTCTAGAGAAATGAATTTTTCTTGAGAAGATTAGTGAGGGGTTTGAAAATGTGTCAATAATATTTGTGATAGGTGCCCATGAGACGTGTTGTATCTTAAGATACAATCCCTTGGTTGTGAAAATAATTAGTGCTTAAGACATTTAGAAAGTGCGTCAGAGAAATGATTTTATCATTAGGTCTTTGTTCTATCCCTCTGGGGACTAGTTTTATAAAACCCTTAATGATGAGGAATAATAAATGTTAGGATATTCTGACACATAGGAAATAGTTAAGAATAACTTATTCTATTGTAGAGTTAGGTAAAGTGTGTTTCTTTACCATGTACATTTGTAACTTATAATCCGACGATCACGATTTGTAGTGATCCGACGGTTATCTCTCACCTCGGTATTAACGGCACTTGATCCGTGGCTTAACACTCGATTGGTCCATGATCTCTATTTAAAGAGCATGGAGGGTCACTTGTCCGGTAACCGTTTATGAGAGAAACATATGTAACTTTTCTTTTATATTAATAAATTCCCTGAAGTGGCCGCATTGGCTCAGGGCGTGGATTGTTTCCTCTGAGGTTGAACGACGGATTTATACCGGGTACTGACTTGGTGGATCTTTTTGTGAGCGATAAAATTTTTCTTGATTCGTTGAACTTACTCCGTAAATCCGCATGGTATCGCAGTTATTTTTAGGGGTCAAGGCTCGTTGTTGATCAAAATCCGAAGCCGGTTTGACTGCATGCGAATGTCGTTTTGTAGATCTACTATTTCTGAACATTTTTGGGCTTGGAGAACTGCTCGGTTGTGTCTGGAGCATCTGTTACAGTGAGGAACGCCTTTATTTTCATGCGAAAAGGTTTCCAACTGCCCAAGTTATGTCAGTTTAGATCTGGAGGTATAAAGCATCTATTTTGCAGTTATATTTGTTAATAGTTCTGCTTATTTCGGTTTTTTTTATGTATTAAGGTTTTATTTATTTGCCAGATCTATACCCTATTCTCTGTGCATGCTCTTTGTTGTGCGCTCCATGCGATCTTAGCAAATCAGAAATAGAAAAAAGGGATTTTTTTTGCTACGTATGCTCTTTCCCCGCATCTTTGTGCAATCTCGGGAAACCAGAAATAGTGAAAAAAGTGATAATTGCCGGTAAGGCTAATCGAGAATCTAACATTCTACCGTAAGGCTTTGCATTTCGTTTTTTTTTTTTTCTCTTTTTTATGTTTTTTTGTGCAGGAAAAGGCACGCACACCGAAGAGCAATAATAATAATAATCATCATCATCATCATCCCCCCTTCCTCCTTTCTAAAATAACATAATCCTTTTACTATCTCACTTGGTGAGGGGTTAGTTTATGAGAATAGAGGTCTTTGGTTCAATTCTCCTTCTCAAGCTTCTTTTGTAAAAAAAATTTGTTCAAAGGGGTGGATTTTTTTTTTTAAAAGCCGCACTTCATCCCGTTCTCGCAATTATTCGGCATCTACAACTCAGATTTTTCAGAAGACATAACTTCTTCATCCGGGAGCCGTTTTTTTTTAAACAGCCTAATTTTTCGAGATCTTTCCATTGAAGCAGTTTTCTCAGCTTCATTTTTTTTAAATGGAAAGTGCATGCCCGGTTATTCTTAACAACACCAATTATTTCCAATGGCTACCTCACATGATAGATATACTTAGAAGTAAAGGGCTTTATAGAATAGCCATAGGTCAAGAAACTAAACCTTCTGATGATGATAAAGTTCCTAAATGGGAAAATAGGCAAGATAAAGCACGAGGTTTGATAGGAATGTCCATTTCTCAAGATCTTCGATTTCACATCCTTGACATTGACACCCCTGATAAAGCCCTAGAAAAGCTAAATTCTATTTTTGGCATTCAAAATCACATCAGGGCCCACCAACTTGAAAATGAGTTGCTTACTTTGGACCCTAATAATTTCTCCTCTATTGAAGACTTTTTGTCCAAATTCAAGACCCTTAGACTTCTCTTATAAGGGTGTAAGATCAAAAAGGAAGATGGTAGCCTCATATATTGCATTCTTGCTAAGCTTGGTCCTGCATACTCTATATTTGTTTCTGCCTTCCATTCCACCAGAGAAGCCATCATTTCTTTAGGAACCACCTACAAGAATCCCTCTTTTTATGTCTTTGTGATTCTTTGATAAGAGAACAAGAAAAAATGTTACACCTTCATCTTATCATTGCTGGAAATGCTTCTAAGAAAGCCTTAGCAGCCCAACAACAAACATATCAAAAGAATCCCAAGAAGCAGTATCCTAAAAAATTTGGTCCTAAACAAACAAGGGCCTTAAGAAATTTCAGCCACAAACTGAAAAATCAAATCACCAAAATAATAAGGCAAATCAAAACAAAGGGAAGAAGGCAGATAGACATTGCCACTTTTGCAATCGAGATGGCCATATAGAGTCCAAATGTTTTAAGAAGATGGAAGCCTTAGAAGCAGCAATGAAGAAGCACAACATCAATTTGGAGCACTCTTCACCTTCATCTTCAGGCATGGCACTTTCTGCTTGTGGTTTTCAAGCATAAAGATTTGGTTATGCATTAAATGTATCTTCTTCTTCTCCTTCTCATGAGTGGCTCATTGATTCTGGAGCTTCTTACCACATGGCTAAAAATAAATCCATGTTTTATTCTTTAAATGATTGTAACACCAAACATATTTATGTTGGTGATGATAGATCTCTTAATGTTGTAGGATCTGGAACCATTCATCTAGATGATGGTCAGTTTAATGATGTACTATGTGTTCCTACCTTGTCATGCAACCTTCTATCTGTTTATCAGATAACTCATTGAGGTGAAGGGAAAATAGTAGAATTCTCAACTCATGATGTTGTAATCAAGGACCTCAAAGATCCTAAACATATTTTAGCTACTGGCATTGCTGATGATTCCAGAAGGTTGTATAAGTTTAACAACTTTGGGTCATCATCTCTTCCCTCGGTTTTTGTTGCTCATATTGATGATGTGAGCAAACTTTGGCATGAGTGATTTGTTCACTTAAACTATCGCTCTCTTCAAACTCTATGTAAGGAAAATATGGTGACAGGCCTTCCTATGGTATCTTTCCGAGATGGTGTTTGCTCCAGATGTGTACTCAGAAAACATCATTGGGACAGTTTTGACAAATGTGCCTCTTGGCACGCTTCAGCCCCTTTGCAGCTTGTGCACAGTGATTTATGTGGTCCTCTTCCTGTTGTTTCTTTCTCTCGTTGCAAGTACTTCTTAACTTTAATTGATAATTTTTCCAAAAGTACTTGGGTATATTTTTTAAAACTCAAGAGTGACGTTTTTAACATGTTCTTGGTCTTCAAGGCCTTTGTTGAGAAACAATCTGGACATCAAATTCTTAAGTTAAGATCAGACAATGGCAGAGAATATGTTAACAAAAAATTTATCAACTTCTGCATTGAGCATGGCATTCAATTGCAACATACTGTTCCATATACTCCACAACAAAATGGTGTAGCTGAAAGGAAGAATCACACCTTAAAAAAATGGCTAATTGTATGCTTCAATCTAAAGGACTTGGTCTCAATTTTTGGGCAGAAGCCATTAACTGTGAAAATTACATAGTAAATTGCACTCCTACTAAGTTTTTAAAGAATATAACTCCAGAAGAAGCTTGGAGCTCAATCAAACCAGATGTAAGTCACTTTTTTGTTTTTGGAAGTGATGCTTGGGCCCATATTCCAAATGCGAAACATAAAGCCTTAGAACCTAAGAGTGAAAAATGTATTTTTGTTGGATATTCTGAAGATGTCAAAGGATATAGACTTCTTCAACCAAAATCCAAAAATATTATCGTTAGAAGAGATGTAAAGTTTGATGAAAATATATCGGCTTGCGAGCCTAGTTTGGCAGGTGTGCCACCTTTGGCCTGCGAGCCTAATTCGGCATATGTGCCACCTCTCTCTCTCTCTCTCTTATATTTTTAATAGAATTCCTTATAGTTCAGATGATGATAACGAGGATGAAAATCCTCCTCCAGCTCGTGAAATTGTTCCTTATACTCCACCGCTTCCGAGATGGGTCCGCTCTACTCGGGATGCAGCAGGTTCTCTTGCAAGTGACCCGGCCGATCGACGATGTACACATTCTCAATTCGAAAGAGCCTCTTCCTTATTGGCTCAAGTTCCAGAAAAACTTAATCCAGAAACCTTTGAAGAAGCCTCCGGTCATCCAGATTGGGATGAAGCTATGAATGAAGAGTATCATTCCTTATTGGCAAACAATACTTGGGATCTTGTTCCTCTTCCAAAAGGAAGAAAACTTGTCAGATGCAGATGGGTTTACAAAACAAAGTTTGGACCAGATGGAAAAGTGGATAGACATAAAGCTTGTCTTGTTGCTAAAGGATTTTCACAAGTTGAAGGCATTGACTATACTGAAACCTTCTCCCCTGTTGCCAAAATGAATTCTATCCGCCTTGTTCTTTCCCTTGCTGCCTCCTTTAAATGGGAAGTCCATCAGATGGATGTTAAATCCACCTTCTTACATGGAGATTTGCATGAAGAAATATACATGGAACAACCCCCTGGCTTTATCCAAAAAGACTCCAGCCTTGTTTGTCGCCTTAGGAAGTCTCTCTATGGTCTCAAACAAGCTCCTCAGGCTTGGTATGCCAAAATGGATAGATTTCTCTTAGATAATGGCTTTTCTAGGTGTCATTCTGACAACACTATCTACACCAAGAAGGTGGGTAATTCCTTCACCATCCTTGTTATTTATGTTGATGATCTTATCCTTACTGGTAGTGATCCAAATCATATAAACCATGTGAAGTCTAGCCTCAAAAAGAAGTTTGAAATGACAAACTTAGGACACTTGCATTATTTCCTTCGTCTTCAAGTCTTGCAATCCAAGGAAGGCATTACCCTCTCTCAGTCCAAGTATGCTTGTGATCTTCTACACCACTTTCACATGGAAGACTGTAAGTCTGCCCCTTCTCCCTTTCAGTCTGGAGTCAAGCTCAGTCAACTGTACTACCCCTGAAGTTGATGCTACCTTATACTGTCAACTTGTTGGTAAACTTTTGTATCTAACCCATACCCGTTCCGACCTTTCCTTTGTCGTTGGTCTTGTCGCTCGGTTTATGCACCAACCTTATGAAAGTCACTGGAAAGCAGCGAAAAGAATAGTCCGATATATTCGGGGTATAGTTCAGTTCAGGATTCATTACAGTGCAGGATCATCTCCCTTGTTGATTGGTTTCACTGATTTTGATTGGGCTAGTGACCCTGATGATCGAAAGTCCACTGCAGGATATGTACTCACTCTTGGTTCAGGACCTATTACTTGGTCTTGTAAGAAACAAAGTGCCATCTCCCTTTCTTCAGCAGAAGCAAAGTATCGTGGTGCAGTTGAAGCCAGCAAGGAAGCCATGTGGCTTCGTCAGATCCTGTCTGAATTTGGTCTTCATCAGCAGCATCCAACTACACTTTGGTGTGATAATCAGAGTGCCATTCAGCTATGTAAAGATCCAGTTCAACATCAGCGTATGAAACACATTGAAATCCACATACACTTCATCAGAAAGCTCATTCATGATCGTGTTCTTGAAGTGCAGTATTGTCCGACCAATGATCAAGTAGCCGATATCTTTACGAAGGCTCTCACAGAAGCGAAGTTTACCAAACTTCGATCCATGCTTGGAGTTCAGGAAAGTTTTCATTAAGGGGGGATAGGCTCTAATGCCTCCTTCCTTCTCCTATTGTGTCACTTTTGTAAATCCTTCAATCCTATCCCAATTTGTTCTTAAGTGGGGATGTTAGGATATTTTGACACATAGGAAATAGGCTCCTTTTGTGTCACCTTTGTAAATCCTTCAATCCTATCCCAAGTTGTTCTTAAGGGGGGATGTTAGGATATTCCGACACATAGGAAATAGTTAATAATAACTTAGTCTAGTGTAGAGTTAGGTAAAGTGTGTTTCTTTACCATGTACATTTGTAACTTATAATCCGACGATCACGATTTGTAGTGATCCGACAGTTATCTCTCACCTCGGTATTAACGGCACTTGATCCATGGCTTAACACCTGATTGGTCCATGATCTCTATTTAAAGAGCATGGAGGGTCATTTTTCTGGTAACCGTTTATGAGAGAAACATATGTAACTTTTCTTTTTATAGATAATAAATTAAGTGGCTAATATTTGTCAGGTGGACCGTTTCCCTTATGTGGTTTAACCACGTGATTATACCTGTACTGATTTGTGATCTATTTGTGAGCTGACCTTTGGTTCTTGATCTACATAACTTACCCTGTAAATTCCTACAATAAAATATTTCATAATTCCATTCCTATTGATATTTGAATGACAAGAAGAACTGCAGGGAGGAACCCAAAGTAATATGTTGAATACAAAGAATCTACCACTTTTAAGTTTCAGAGAAAATTCATGGAGAGAGAGGAAACTCGAAATAATATGTTGTAAACACAGAATCTATTACTTCAGATTTTCACTGTGAGTTTGTATAGAGGGAAACTCAAAGTAATATGTTGAATACACAGAATCTACCACTTTTAAGTTTCAAAGAGAATTTGTGAAGGGAGAAGAGATGGAGTGAAGGAGCGCAAATTAAGGTTATTTAACTCTTATTTGCAGATGTAATTAAGAGACCAACTGCTACATCACTTCACTTCATTCAAAGAAGAAAAGACACAAAATGGCACAAGAAACACGAATCACCATCAATAGTTGCAGGAAACTTAATTCTTCTTTAATTTACCCATCAGAAAAAGAAGTATAAAATGTAATCCCCAAGAGGTCCATAACTAGGAACCTCCCTTCACTCTTTCTCCCTTCCTTAAATACAAACAAAAGTAGTTTGTAACTGCTCGAGCTTCTTGAAACTCCTAAACTACCTAAATTGTTAAACTACATATTACATTGCAGTCGAGGACACCATTGTAGCTTTGATCTTAACAAAGAAAACAAAATACACTTGGAATATAATCCATTTGTTGAGTATGATTAGTTTTTGTTGTGTCTCCTTCCGTTTTAGTCGTGTTGTCCTAACAGTCTGCATAAATGCATCTCCACCCTACTCTGCCCATGCTTTTGCGTTTTGAACATTGTCATCATGTTAGGTCCCTATATTACTAGTATAGTCCCTTATTATTGTTAGTGTAACCCCCTTATTGTTATTATTGTACCATTGTAACCCCCATATTGTTATTATTGTGCCCTTAAATTATTATTGTTAGGTCGGCTAGGATTACATTGTGGCCCCACTAGGATTACATTATGGCCCCATGGACTCCTATATATAGAAGGAGGTTTTGTAAATTGTATCATCGAAGAATTGTTCATTTATGTAATGTATTGGAGGTTCCCCTTTTAAGTGGCTTATTTCTAAGGCGTTGATATATCTCTTTTTCTTCTATTTTGGAGTCAAGTTACACAACATTTGGTATCAGAGCTTTGGATTCTAGGGTTTCGCTGCACTAAACAAGTCATCGTGGAATTTTCGCTATAAAATTTTTTCTACGAAGGTTCAGAATCTGAAATTCATATGGTGCGAAGCTGAAATCCTGAGGAAATTCGTCAAAAAATTTCAGAGCTTGGTTCGCAATATTTTTGGAGATATGATCTGTAGAAGGTAGTGCTTTTTCAGGCTCCTGAATTTCATCTCAAAGAGGTGATCGTGGGAAAAGTTCAATAACTCTCTCTCTAGGAATCGGATTGGAGTGCCGTAAAAAGTGGTCAGAATTACACTGACCGTAGTTTCGCCATCACTTTCGTAGCCGAAAGGACAAACAGTGACACGTGGCAAGTCGTACAATTTCGCTCTACTGAATCAGTCCATAATTGGGTCATTGTGGGAGATTGGACATAACTTTGTCTTGGAGAATCAAAATCAGGTCAAACCTGTGGCATTCAAAAGAGAATTCAAGAGGGCTAATTTAGTGTTGGATTTCAGATATTGAAGAGCCACAATCACAGAGATAATCCAATTTCAATATCGAGCTCCTCAAAAGCAAGAAAAAGGTATGTATTTTTTTTTTTTATTTTTATTTTTTATTTTTAATTTTTTAATTTTTATTTTTAATTTTATTTTTTTTTTTTTTTTTTTTTTTTTTTTTTTTTCACCGCATAAGTCTTGTTTGAAGAATCAAGTTGAATTGATTCCAAAGGCATATTGTAGAATAGATATCAGTATTGGATTCTAAAATGGCCCCTAAAAATAATTCAACACCCATTAAGCCTTTGGAAAGCTCTACTATGACTCATGAAGACGAAGAATGGCAACATGACATATCAAAATTACAAGAGCAAGTGCAACAAATTTCGCTTTCGCAAAGAGCAACAAAAAATGACATGGAAGTTTTGAAGAAAGGCGTGGAAACTAAGATGGATGGTTTGAAGAAAGGCGTGGAATCTAAGATGGATGGTTTGGAGAATGGAATGTAAGCTAAGATGGATGGCATGGAAGCTGGCATGGAATCTAAGATGGATGACATAGAAGCTAAGATGGAAAACATGAAGAATGATCTAAAAGCAGAAATGGAAGGTTTGACAAAGTTGATACAAGAAATGTTTCCTAATGGTGAAAATATAGTAGAGGAAACTCATGATGAGAACAAAATAAATGTTAATCATGATTTCATAAAATCTAATGTTGGCGGGAAGAACCACCATATTCCAAAAATGGATATGAGGAAGTTTGATAGAAAGGATCCTGTAACATGGATACTACAAATGGAGCAATATTTTGATCTCCATAATGTGCAAAACACACAAAATGTATGCATTGCAACTTTACATTTAGAACAAAATACATTTGTATGGTATCGATGGATTTTCTCCCATAAAAAAATTGTCACTTGGTCAATTTTTATGGAAGAAATGATAGCACATTATGAGGATACAAAGAGCAACACCTTCTTTAGCCAATTGATAAATCTCAAACAAAAGGGTTTAGTGGGGCAGCACATTGAGGACTTCCAAAAATTGAATATAAGGGTAACTGATATTCCAGAGGAACACAGGATTGATCTCTTCATAAGCACTTTAAAGGATAACATCCAACATGAAGTTCGCATTTTGGAACCTGGTTCATTGGAGAAGGCATTCAGGTTGGCAAGAAGAACTGAATGTAAAATTATGGCGACAAGGAAGCCTACCACTCACTTCTATAAAGAAGGAAGTGTGGCTACGCCTAGATTTCCACAACCTACGAGGTTGACGCCACGACAATTGGAAGAAAAAAGAGCAAAAGGGCTTTGCTACAGCTGTGATAGCAAATACACTAAAGGTCATAAGTGTGCTGAGAAGAAATTATTTTACATAGATTGTGAAGAGGAAGAAGAAAATGAACAAGAAGAGGATATACACCAGGAACCAGCCCTAGAAGAGGAAGAAATGAATCCGACCATATTTTGTAATGCACTGGTAGGAACTACCACTCCTCAAAATCTTAAGATAGAAGGACATATCAATAAGAAAAAGGTAATAGTGTTGATTGATTCAGGTAGCACCCATAATTTTATTCATTGTAAGGTAGCCAAGGAATTAAATTGTTTCCTATACCCAGCACCAGAATGTCAAGTGATGGTTGCAAATGGAGGAACTATAAATTGCTCGGGAAAATGCCATAATATCAAGCTAACCATGGGGGAATATGTATTGACTAGTCCAATGCTTTCCATTCCTATGGGAGGTGTTGATGTTGTACTAGGAGTACAATGGTTACAATCTTTGGGGATGGTAGCTTTTAATTTTCAAGAACCTTTCTTGAAATTTTTTTCAGAAGGAAAGGAAGTCGAATTACGGGGTATTGAAGGGAAGCCGAGAAGGATAATAAGCTCTAATGTCATGACAAAGCTTCTAAAGAAAGAACAACGAGGCGTAATTGCACAATTATGCTCACTAGAAGTTCCTACATCAAAATCATCTATTTCTGCAGATCTCCAACAAGTCTTGGACAATCATTCCAAGGTGTTTGAAACTCCCAAAGGACTCCCACCTATTCGTGATTATGATCATGCTATTCATTTGATTCCAGGAAGTGTTCCTCCAAACATCAGGCCTTATAGATATCCTTACTTCCAAAAGAGCGAAATTGAACGTATGATTGCAGAAATGTTAGAGGCGGGTATAATTCAACCTAGTCAAAGTTCTTTCTCTACTCCTATAGTATTGGTACACAAGAAGGATGGATCATGGCGAATGTGTCCGGATTATAGGGAGCTCAATAAGCTCACCATTAAAGATAAATTTCCCATTCCTGTGATTGATGAATTATTGGATGAATTACATGGAGCAATTTATTTTACCAAATTGGATCTTCGTTCATGATATCATCAAATTAGAATGAAGACTGAAGATATTCCTAAAACAACATTTTGAACTCATGAGGGTCATTATGAATTTTTGGTCATGCCTTTTGGCCTTACCAATGCACCTTCTACATTTCAAGGGTTGATGAATTCATTTTCAAACCCTTCCTTAGAAAATTTGTGCTAGTATTTTTTGATGATATACTAATCTACAACAGGTCTTGGAAGGATCATGTTCAACATGTTGACAGGGTGCTCAAACTATTGGAGGAGAAACAATTATATGCAAAAACATTCAAATGTTTCTTTGGAGTACAAGAGGTGGAATATCTTGGTCATATTGTATCTCACGAGGGTGTTAAGGTAGACCCTAACAAAATTAAAGCCATTAAGGAATGGAAAGTCCCCACAACCATAAAGCAGTTGCGAGGATTTCTCGGGTTAACAGGGTATTATCGTAAGTTTGTTAATAATTATGGGAGAATAGCAGCACCTCTAACAACATTATTGAAGAAAGATGCATTTTCATGGACTCCTGAAGCAACTAAGGCCTTTGAACATCTTAAAGAGGCAATGTGCCTAGCACCGGTCTTAGCTACACCAGACTTCACAAAAACCTTTATCGTGGAATGTGATGCCTCAGGAAATGGAATTGGTGCAGTTTTAATGCAGGAAGGAAGACCCATTGCTTTTGAAAGTCGTCCAATCAAAGGAAAGTATTTACAGAAACCTATTTATGAGAAGGAAATGTTAGCAATACCGCATGCACTAAAGAAATGGAGAACTTACCTAATGGGAAGACACATCAAGGTAAAAACTGATCATGATAGTCTTAAACACTTTTTGGAACAAAGACTATCTTCAGAAGAGCAACAAAAATGGGTCACAAAGATGTTGGGTTATGACTTTGAAATAATCTACAAAAAATTAAAGCTTAATGTTGTTGCAGATGCACTCTCAAGAAAGAATGAAGAGGTGGAAGCATTGCTTTGTGCCATTTCTATTATCCAACCAGATTGGATAACTGAAGCAAGAGATGAATTGAAGAAGGACAAAGATGTATGGACACTCATTCAAAAGTTGCAGCAAGATCCTAGTACATATGATACATTTAGTTGGAAAAATGATTCCTTATGGTACAAAGATCGCTTATATCTTTGTAAGAATTCCCAACTAAAACAAAGATTCTTCTGGAATTGCACACTTCTCCTTTAGGAGGACACTCAGGATTTTTAAAAACTTACCACAGGGTGAAGAAAGAATTTTTTTGGGATGGCCTTAAATCTGATATTCAAAAGTTTGTGGAGGAATTTTTGGTTTGCCAGTAGAATTAAGTTGAGAAAATTAAGACCCCGAGTCTTCTACAACTTTTATCCATTCCAATTCAATGTTGGGAGGAGATTTCAATGGATTTTATCATAGGTTTACCTAAGTCCGAAGGAAAGAGTGTCATCATGGTGGTAGTTGATAGACTTACCAAGTATGCACACTTTTGTGCATTATCTCATCCATTTAAAGCAAGTACAGTTGCTACTATATTTATGGACATAATTCAAAAGCTACATGGAAGCCCAAGGGTTATTGTGAGCGACAGAGATCCCATTTTTACTGGAAATTTTTGGACGGAGTTATTTTCTTGTTTGGGTACTCAATTAGCTCATAGCTCATCTTATCATTCTCAATCTGATGGTCAAACTGAGATAGTAAATAAATGTTTGGAAGGATATCTTTGTTGTTCTGTATCTGATAAACAAACACAATGGGTCAAGTGGTTACCTCTTGCTGAATGGTGGTATAACACTTCCTTCCATACTGCAGCAAAAATGACCCCATTTATGGCACTTTATGGATATCATCCAACATCCATCACATCATCTTTAAGGGAAAATTCGAAGGTTCAAGCAGTGGAAGATCACATCGAGCATCAGCAAGAAGTTCTCCAACTCTTAAAGGATAACCTGAATTTGGCACAAAACCGAATGAAACAACAGGCAGATTAACATCGTAGCGAGAGAAGTTTTGATGTAGGAGATTGGGTATTTTTACGGCTACAACCATACAAACAAATGTCCCTCAAGCAAGCAAAGAAGGATAATAAATTATCGCCAAAGTACTGTGGTCCTTACAAGGTGTTGCAAAAGATTGGTACTATGGCATACAAATTGGAGCTTCCTGCTTCGTCGCAAGTACATCCAGTTTTCCATGTTTCATGCTTAAATAAGGTTATAGGTGAAAATCTTCCAGTTCAAACAGTATTGCCAGAACTTGATGGGGAAGGGAAGATCATATTGGAACCTGAAGCAGTCATAGAAAAAAGAACTCGACAACTACGGAATCGATCAATTTCAGAGTATCTCATCAAGTGGAAGAACTTACCCACCGAAGATTCTACATGGGAGGATGAGAATTTTATACAGAAGCACCCAGAGCTACTCAAGCGTTGAGGACAACACTTTTTTGAAGGAGAGGGGCATGTTAGGTCCCTATATTACTAGTATAGTCCCTTATTGTTGTTAGTGTAACCCGCTTATTGTTATTATTGTACCCTTGTAACCCCCATATTGTTATTATTGTGCCCTTAAATTATTATTGTTAGGTCGGCTAGGATTACATTGTGGCCGCACCAGGATTACATTGTGGCCCCATGGACTCCTATATATATAAATGAGGTTTTTTAATTTGTATCATCCGAGAATTGTTCATTCATGTAATGTATTGGAGGTTTCCCCCTCGAAGTGGCTTATTTCTGCTGGGCGTTGAGATTCTTTTTATTCTTCTATGAGTGTGTCACAGGTGTTATTCTTCTCTTCCCCTTTTCTCTGCGTCAGGTCACTTACCCAAGTCTCTCTGCCCGCGTTCATACTTTCCTCCATTATTAGGCGTTTCACCGGAATTACGTTATAATCCTCCTTATTTCCTCTGATGCGATTTAACAAAGGAATGCCTTACCTCCAGATTTGAAGACCTTTGGAGTTCACTTTTGAAACCACATCACATCTACCCAACATCGCACTTCACATGCCATTGTTTTTAACTTTTCCTTATCACTTATATTTTAAATCTTGCGACGTGCGCTTATGCGATCGAGCCCCACCGCATCATGAAACTGCATTTTAAACATTACCGTGGACATATACGCAGAACAGTGGTTGTAGGGTCCCACAATATGGTGACCAATCACGGTGCATCGCATATCGACAAACTTACCATATAACTTAAATGGTAAACAATACTAATGTCGATGCGAAGTTGCGACGTAATATCCATCGAAGATCTTCGCCAGATCCAACGGCCTCGCTGTACCGTCTCACACTGGCATCTCCCATCCTTGTCGCATCGCAACAAAAATATTTTACCTTGCGAAGTCTTAATGCTAAAATTTAAACTTACCAATGTGTGTTATGCGCTGGATTGTTGTCCCAACACGTGTCTCCTCCCTTTATCACATCACAAGTTTCAATTCTTACCGCATTGCAAGTTGTTTTGTTTAACCTGCGAAGTCCTTAACACATAAACTCAATAATCGCCAATGCGAATTTGGGTTGTGCCGACACGTGGCCCTTCTCCTCATCACATCACAAGATATCTTTTTTGACTTGCGATGTCATCTTAGCCATCGGTCTCTTCCACTTTAGATCTGTGATTCGATCCTCGCCGTCTAATTGCCTCCTTTGGAAATCTTCTAAGTTTTTCTCTCTTAGTCGATTTTTCTGCTTTCTACCATTGCCGCTCTGTAACTCCTCTATCCTTCCCGAGCTTTATTCAATCTTTAAAAGTGTTGGTATCTCCTGATCTTTCGAATAAGCTCGACTCGACCTTGTCCGATGTGAAATGTTCTGAAATTGCCCATCGGTCTGGCTCTTGAACTGTTATGCACGTGAATAAGCCCGAATTGAGCCCTCTTGCATGCTTTTCTCTTTGTTTCTCCTCTGGCTTAGATTACACCTCCAATGTTATTTCTTCCTTGATTTTGGTTCTGGTGCACCTGTGATGACGAATCCTCATTGAGCTTGTGGTTATCCTTTCGAGCATACTACAGGTCTTTTCGTAATTTTAACAATTGTTCCTCAATAACCTTGAACTGCTCAGAACCTTTCTTGACTTTTAGCCGAGTCAAATTAGGCTACAACATCTGGATCCAATTGGGGACAACACTTTGGTAACAAAGTTCTAAGAACTTGTAGATCAGTAGACTTTCTTGGGCATGGAGTCAAATATAACTTGTAGATCAATAGCCTTTGTTAGGCATGGAGTCAAATAGCACTTGTAGAACAATAACCTTCATTAGGCATGGATTCAATCCAAAATGTGAGTTGATCTAGTATGAAATCCTCCTGAAACTTACTACACTTTGGACTTCTTCCTTTATTCTTAAACTGAAAATACCGAAATGAAAATACAACTAAAAATGCTCAACTTCTAAGCTTATTTATGCACAACTCCTACATATGTATTCATGCTTGAACTCTATCAGGTGAAGCCAGCCTTCCAATGGCACCAATCCAACATCTGTATGTTAGAATTAATTCCCCCATACTATGGAATTTGAAAATCAAAATAGGGATGTACAATGGAAATTTTCCAAGTAAAAAGCTTTGCACATACCCTTACATAAATGCTTGTTGTTGACAAAAGAAAGTTGTCAAATAGTTAGCCACCAGATCATAGAACTGATGAGACAAATTTTCGGCTACCTCCTTTTTTTGAACATCCGGCTGATGTAGACTTGTTTGAACAGGGCAACTTCCTTCATTGTTTGACTCCTCAATTCGAGGTTGTACGTGAGAAGATCGATTTTTGTTTTCTGCTAATAACCATTTAGGTTGGAAAGATAAATCTAAGGTTTGTTCCTCATAATGCTGATGTTCTTCATATAATGCCAATTATTGACAAGAGTCTTCCCCCTCCTGCAAACACACCTGAGAAGCTCCACTAGTTTATCCTATATTCACAAAATCATTAAAATTATGAAAATTGTAATGATATTCCAGGCTTTTAGCGTGTATTTCAGTTGAAATATCTTCCTCCTCTCCAGAAAAACTTGGCAAAAATTTGAATCTTTTTGAAGGATATTGATGGAGTATCATGGGCAGCACCAAGGGTTTGAAAATCACCTTGGCTCCAAACTGGAAGGAAGCAGATTTCTTATGAGGTAGGATTTTATCACCCAAATATGATGAATCCTCACCTTTATACCCAGACTGTGACAGTTTACCTTTAGGAATAGTAATGCTACAATCGTCTCTCCTTTCATATTTAGGAGATGAAGTTGTGCCAAGATTAATAATACAATCGGAAGAAAAATATTCTTTATCCAATAAAGAATGTAC
Source organism: Pinus albicaulis (assembly GCA_034641835.2). Taxonomy (NCBI): domain Eukaryota; kingdom Viridiplantae; phylum Streptophyta; class Pinopsida; order Pinales; family Pinaceae; genus Pinus; species Pinus albicaulis. The sequence goes on along the minus strand of CM076574.1, from coordinate 1,267,673,787 downwards.
GTTTTGGGCCTTATAATCTTCTGAGAAAATAAATAAGGAAACAATCTTCTTGATATGTGAGGGAAAATAGACCACCAAACTGATAGTGACAAGTAAAAATTCCTTTAAAAGATTCAAACTTTGATATCTATATTTTCCACGGTGTTGTCTCATTTTCTTGCCCACAGAATACCTCATCTAATGAAACCTTCATCAGTGGAGTCACCAGGTGGATAATACACAACCAAATTTGTATCTAAATCTTGTTCACCATCAAGAAATAGATTTCAATACCCAGGTAAAAATAAATTTGTACCTTTGTTCCTAGCAACGATGCCAAAAAATGTTGTATCTTAAGAGACAATCCCTTGGTTGTGAAAGAAATCAATTCTTAAGACATTTAGAAAGTGTGTCATGGAAATGATTTTATCATGAGGTATTTGTTCTATCCCTCTGGAGACTATTTTTCTAAAACCCTTAATGATCAGGAATAATAAAAGATTTCATAATGCCATTCACTGTTGATATCTGAATGACAAGAAGAACTGCAGGGGGGAACCCGAAGTAATATGTTGAATACACAGAATCTAACACTTTTAAGTTTTAGAGGAAATTCATGGAGAGAGAGGAAACTTGAAATAATATGTTGTAAACACAGAATATATTAATTCAAAGTTTCATTAGGAGTTTGGGAAGAGAGGGGAAACTCAAATTAATATGTTGAATACACAGAATCTACCACTTTGAACTTTCAGAGAGAATTTTTGAAGCGAGAAGAGATGGAGCGAAGGAGTGAAAATTAAGGTTATTTAACTTTTACTCATAGATGTAATAAAGAGACCTACTGCTACATTACTTCACTTCATTCAAAGAATAAAAGAGACAAAATGGCACAAGAAACACGAATAACCATCAATAGTTGCAGGAAACTTACTGCTTCTTTCATTTACCCATCAAAAAAACAAATACAAAATGTAATCCCCAATAGGTCCAGAACTCGAAACCTCCCTTCACTCTTTCTCCCTTCATTAAATAAAAAATAAAGCAGTTTGTAACTGCTCGAGCTTCTTGAAACTCCTAAACTACCTAAACTGTTAAACTACTTATTACATTTCAATCGAGGACACCATTGTAGCTTCGATCTTAACAAAGAAAAAAAAATACACTTAGAATATAATCCCTTTGCTGAGTCGGATTTGTTGCTGATGTGCCTCCTTCCGTTTCGGCCGTGTTATCCTAATAGTCTGCACAAACGCATCTCCACCCGACTCTGCCCATGCTTTTGTGTTTCGAACGTTTTCATCATGTCACCATCTACCTGACTCTGCCCATGCTTTTGTGTTTCGAACATTGTCATCATGTCACTTGCTACCCAACTCTGCCTCTTCTACGCGTGCCTGTTGTGTTTAGTCTTCTCTTCCCCTTTGCTCTGCGTCGGGTCACTTACCTGTGTCTCTCTGCCCACGTTCAGACTTTCCTCAATTATCAAGGCATTTCACCGGCTTTACATTATAATCCTCCTTCTTTCCTCCAATGCAATTTAACACAGGAATGTCTTACCTCCAAATTTGAATACATTTGGAGTTCGCTTTTAAAACCACATCACATTCGCCCAACATCACACTTCGCATGCAATTGTTTTTAACTTTTCCCTAACACTTATCTTTTAAATCTTGTGATGTGCACTTATGCGATCGGGCCTCATCGCATCATGAAACTGCATTTTAAACATTATCGTGGACATATACACAGAACAGTGGTTGTAGGGTCCCATTATATGGTGACCAATCATGGTGCATCACATATCGACGAACTTACCATACAACTTAAATGGTAAACAATACAAATTCTGATGCGAATTTGCAATGTAATCTCCATCATAGATCTTCGCTAGATCCAATGGCCCCGATGTACCATCTCACACTGCCATCTCTCGTCCTTGTCGCATCGCAACCAAAATATTTACCTTACGAAGTCTTGATGCTAAACTCTAAACCTGCCGATGTGCGATATGCACTGGATCATTGTGCCAACACGTGGCTCCTCCCTTTATCACATCGCAAGTTTCAATTCTTACCGCATCTCAAGTTATTTTGTTTAACTTGTGAAGTCCTTAACACATAAACTCAATAATCTCCGATGCAAATTTGCGTTGTGCCGATACGTGGCCCTTCTCCTCATCGCATCATAAGATATATTGTTGGACTTGCGATTTCATCTCAGCTGTCGGTCTCTTCCCCTTCAGATCTGTGATTCGATCCTCACAGTCCGATTGCCTCCTCTGTAAATCTTCTAAGTGTTTATGTCTTAGTCAATTTCCTTGCTTTCTACCGCCGCCTCTCTACAACTTTTCTATCCTTCCTAATATTTATTCAATCTTTAAAAGTGTTGATCTCTCCTAAGCTTGTGAATGAGCTCGACTCAACCTTGTCTGGAGTGAAATGTTCTAAATGTGCCCATCGGTCTAGCTCTTGAACTGTTCTGCACGTGAATAAGCCCACCTTGACCCCTCCTGCATGCTTTTCTCTTTATTGCTCCTCTAGCTTAGATTATACCTCCAATGTTGTTGCTTCCTTGATTTTGGTTCTGGTGCAGCTGTGATGACGAATCCTCATTAATCTTGTGGTTATCCTTTCGAGCATATTACATGTCATTTTGAAATTTTAATAATTGGTCCTCAAAAACCTTGAACTTCTCAGAACCTCTCTTGATTTTTAGTTGAGTCAAATTAGGCTACAACAAGACTGTAATATCCTTTAAGGAATATATAATGCCACTAATGTAATAACAGTAAAAATATAACAGCAAAGTAATATTCTTATTATAAAAATGCCCTCATGATAACATATACTCATAATACTCCATCACACATAATTAAGTTCAAATCACCATATTTAAACAAGCCCTAAGGAAATCCACCAAATATCATTTATTAAGCAATTTAGCCCATATAATACAAGCATTTTGACCACAATGTAGATGGGTAAATTACATCATAATGCCAATTAATAACCCTTGACTTAGTGTTGTGGTGGTGCTACAACAGCTTGCTACAATAGATCTGTGCTTTCTTCCTTTGCCAATCTAGAAATGCAAATAATTATAAATAAACCAGTAGGGCAGATCCCAGATCCATGCTCATAAAATGTAAGTTAAAAATAGATGAAAACCCCTTTTAAAACAAATATGAAATGAATGCGAGCAGCTAGGGTGATTATAGAAACCACCGAAGTTGGGTTTGCTTACTAGGGTGAGATTCTTGAATCTCACTGAAGGAAGCTTGAGGATCTCACCTGAATATCCTCACTTGAAAAATCCTCTGAGCTCTCAGAATATCAATGAAGAAAAGATTAAATTCCATGAGTTTCTCTCATTCCTCCCCCTCCTTTTATAGTCGGGCTACTTGGAAAAACCATGGGAAAATACCTGGGGTCAAAACAACCCAAAATGAAAAAAAATGGGCCAATGCCACTTTATTTATTAATTTATTTATTAGTCTACTACTATTATGATTTGGTCCAACCGGTTAAACGGTTGGGGATATTATAGTTCCCCCTGCCCAAAATTGATTGCCCTCAAGCAATTTCAATGTTGGATGTTGCAATATGTGTTCTCCTTCCCAAGTGGCATCCTTGACGGGTAGATATTTCCATCGTACCAAATATTCGTGGATGATTCTGCTTCGAATCTTTCTTTCTCGAACCTACAACACCTCCTTAGGAACCAGTTGAAGATGGCCCTCTTCATCTAATGGTGGTAATTCTGGTGATGATTTTATGTTTGATCCTAATGCTTTCTTCAAACAGGAGACATGAAAGATGTTATGAATTCTGCTCTCTGCGGGAAGCTCTAGCTCATATGCCACTTCTCCTATTTTCCAGATAACTCGATAGGGCCTGTAAAATCGTGGCTTTAATTTTTCCGCCCCCTTCTGCTTCAAGGTAGACTTCCTGTACTCCTGAAGCCGGAGATAAACCACATCTCCCACTTCGAAACTCCTGACTATCCTTCGACGATCTGAATATAACTTTTTTCAATTCTGTGCTATCTGCAAATTGTCTTTAAGGGCTCTCGGAATATCCTGACACTTCTGGATCCAATCCTTTGCCAATGGTGCTCTACTATCTCCAAACGTTGTATCTACAAAAGATAGTGCCTCATATCCATATAAGGCTCGAAAATGTGACATCCCTATGGACATGTGATAAGTGGTGTTATAGCAGTATTCTCCAAAGTACAACCACTTGGTCCATGCTCGTTGTTGTCCTGTGACATAATCTCGTAAGTAACCTTCCACCCATTTATTCACTGCTTTTGTCTGTCCATATGTCTACGGGTGATAACTGGTACTAGGGGTGAGTTATTTTCTAGCCAACCTGAATAACTCTTGCTAGAATGCTCTCTTGAATCTACTGTCACGGTCACTCACAATGGTTCTGGGAAAACCATGTAGACGGAATACCCCTTGGAAGAATATTTCTACTATTTGAGATGCAATACTTTTGGAGGGGATTGTAAAGAAGTGAGCGTACTTGGTGAGAGGATCCACCACCACAAAAATACAATATTTTCCTTGTGAGGAGGGTAGCCCTGTAATGAAATCCATGGATATACTCTCCCATTTTTGTTCCGGAATGGGTAGTGGTTGTAATAAACCTGTCGGGTGTGTATGTTCAACCTTATTACTTTGACAAGTACCACATTCTTTAACATATTTGATAATGTCCTTCTTGAGTCCCTTCCATGTGAACCTTTCCTTGATGGTCCTATAAGTCTTCAGAAAGCCTGGATGTCCGGCTACAGGGGAGTCATGGGCTGCTTGTAGAATCTTCATCTTAATTTGAGACCCAGGTACTAGATAGATTCGATCCTTATAATAGATAATATCATTGAAAACTCTATAACGGATGTCTAATGACTTTCCGTCAAGGATCTCACAAGCTGATTGATTTTTTGAGTATTCCACCAAAAGATGGGACTTCCAGTCATCCACAATATCTATGAGAGAGAAGGTAGCTAGTCTCCTTGACAAGGCATCTACAACTGCATTGTTTTTACCTTTGACATATTCAATCTCAAAATCATAGGCTTGGATCTTACTGACCCATTTTTGTTGCCTTTCATTTAATCCCTTCTAATTGAGGAAGTATCTGAGACTATTGTGATCAGTTTTGACTTTGAACTGGTTCCCCACTAGATATGGACGAAACTTGGCCAATTCATGCATAATAGCCAACATTTCTTTTTCATAAATGGAGTAAGAGCGTTCATAATCATGCAACTTTCTACTCTCAAAAGAAATGGGATGATGGTTCTGTGCTAGGACAGCCCCGATTCCTTCCCTAGAAGCGTCACACTCCAATACAAAGGGTTAAGAGAAGTCTGGTAAGGCTAGAAATGGACATGAACTCATGACTTCCTTCATCTGCTCAAAAGTTTCCTGGGTTGTTTCTATCCATAAAAAAGCTCCTATTTTTGTCAAGTCAGTAAGAGGGGTTGCTAGCTGTGAATACCCCTTTACAAATATTCTGTAATAAGTACAAATACCCAAGAAGCTCCTTAACTCTGTTACATTTTTGGGAGTTGGCCAATTGAGAATAGCTTCAATCTTCTCTTGGTGGACCTTAACACCCTGGCCCCCGATGATGTGACCCAGATATAGCATTTCTATCATCCCAAACTCACATTTATAGATTTTGGCATAAAAATTTTGTGCCTCCAATATTCCCAAGACCTCATCCAGGTGTTGCAGATCCTCTTCCCATGTTTCAATGAAGATCAGGATGTTGTCAAAGAAGACCAAGACAAATTTATGCAGATTCTTGTTGAATACATGGTTCATGCATGACTGGAATGTCACGGGGGCATTGGTCAGCCCAAAAGGCATCACTAGGAACTCATAATGTCCATAGTGGCATCTAAAAGCTGCTTTTTGGAATGTCTTGATCACGAACCCTGATCTAGTGATACCCTGAGCGAAGGTCAATTTTTCAGAAGTACTTGGCTCCCTTTAACTCATCCATTAATTCGTCGATCCTGGGGATAGGATATCAATTTTTGATGGTCTTCTTATTCAGTGCTCGATAATCTATACACATCCTCAGGGACCCATCCTTTTTCTTGACCAAGACTACGGACGAAGCAAAAGGGCTCGAGCTTAGCCGAATGTGTCCTAATGCCAACAATTCTTTTATTGCCTTTTCTATCTCATCCTTGTACACTTTGGGGTGCCGGTAAGGGGTAGTGATGACAACTTGGACCCCTTCCTCTAGTTTGATGATGTGCTAAAATTCCCTATCAGGTGGTCATCCTCGGGGTATATCTCCAAAGACCTTCTGGTATTTTTGCAATAGTGCCATAATATCAGGGGAGTACTCCTTGTGTTGTTCTACTGGTTTCTTCTCCATGATTTGACACTCTACTGCCCATACAATATCCCCATGTCGAAGGTTTGTCTCCATCCGATTGGATGTCACAACCTTGGGAGGATATGCATGCATTCCTCTCAACTTCACCTTTTTACCATCTGGTCCTGTTAATGTGAGTTCCAAGTCTTGGTATTTTACTGTATGAGTTTTGATAGAATATAGCCATTGTACCCCTAATACTACATGAGAGTCTGGGCAGTTTACGACAAAGAAGTTATCTGTAACTGTGTAGTTTCCCATTGCTAGGATTATGTTAGGAACTATCTTAGTGCATGGAATTTGGTTGTGCTCTTTCTTTCCAGGAATCAAAACTGTAAGGTCTTCAAATTATTCAGTAGCTAGTCCCCTTCTGGCTATGAATTCTACATCAATGAAGTTGTGGGAGGCCCCACCATCAATTAGCACAGTAACCTTCTGTCCTTGTGTGGTGCCCTTAACCCGGAGGGTGTGATATCTTGGGACCCTTGTAAGAGAAGCAATGACTCCTTCCTAGACTTCTTCCTGTATTGCCCCCATTCCTTGTGATTCCCCTTGATCGAGCCCTGGATTATCTTCCTCATCTTCTCTTTCAAAAAATACTTCAATATAGTGGGCCTTCCCTTTAGTACACCGATGTCCCGGTGCCCAAGATTCTTGACAATAGAAGCATATCCTTCTCCTTCTGAGATCTTTCCTGGTCTCATCATCCAGCTTCCTCTTACCAAATGGTTCCCTTTTTTGCTGCTTGACTTCCTTCCCTTTCTAAGGAATAGAAAATTTAGGTAGGAATCTATTCTTGGGTATTGCATCCTGCATATCCCTTACACGATTAATTGCATCTTGCAAGGTGGCAGGTTGGTAGGCCCTAACCCAACCTCGTAGGGGTTCTGACAACCCTTAAATAAATAACATGACCAACCAGGTCATGGAGAGGTCACTGACCATTACTGCAAGCCTATGAAATTATGCAACATAAGATTCAAGGCTCCCTGTCTGTCAGAGCTGGGTTAGCTCCTGGAAGTACATCTCAGGATCCTTCCTATCAAATCTTTCTATTAACCTCTGTGTGAATTCTGTATAAGAGATGATGTTGGCATGTCCCAGAGTGGTCATACCATGTTGCCACCATTCATGTGCTTCTCTGTCAAGATGAAGTGTGGCCTATTTGATGGCATCCTTCTCCCGCATGGGATTGAGCTGGAAATATGTATCCAGTTTTTGTACCCATGACCGTGTTGAACACTTCGATGATCCATCAAAATAAGGAAGAGTTACCTTTCCCACAACCTTCTACAAATCTACGTTTGACTGATGGCCCCCATATGTGGTTGCCTTCCTTTGCTGTTTGCTCCTCATTTAGTAAAAGTCATTAAGGCTCAGGGTCGCTTTCATGTTGGGAGGCAACGTATCATATTCTTTCATCCATGCGTTAACAGTTTCTACAATAGGTGAAGGGTAGTATTGCTCCCTAGAGGAGTCATCCAAAAATGGAGGCATGGTTGGCCGGCTAAAAGGGCTGCTCCGAGTGTTGACATGTTCGTGTGATGGACCGTTTCTACGAACATTGATATACTCCTGTGGTGGACCATCCCCACCTGAATGGGAACCTCCTTCCCCTTATTGCTTTGCACATTAGGTTGCCCGATCTATACTTTAAGGAGTTCCATGATGGAATTTTGAGTGTCGGCGATCTTTTGTAAGGCATCTTCAAGTTTGGTATTTTCATGATCACCCATTGGTCTTTCTTCCCCTTCGTTTTTCCCTTGACTCCTAGCCCTTTTTCCTTCCCAATTGATACTAATACCCTTTTGTTTATCCTTCCTTGGCATCCCACAGTTGGCCAAGATGAAGCTCTGATACCACTGTAATATCCTTTAAGGAATATATAATGCCACTGATGTACTAATAGTAAAAATATAACAGCAAAGTTATATGCTTATTATAAAAAAACCCTCGTGATAACATACACTCATAATACTCCATCACACATAATTAAGTTCAAATCACCATATTTAAACAAGCCCTAAGAAAATCCACCAAATATCATTTATTAAGGAATTTAGCCCATATAATACAAGCAGTTTGACCACAATGTAGATGGGTAAATGACATCATAATGCCAATTAATAACCCTTGACTTAGTGTTGTGGTGGTGCTGCAACAACTTGCTGCAATATATCTGTGCTTTCCTCCTTTTCCAATCTAGAAATTCAAATAATTATAAATAAACCAACAGGGCAGATCCCAGATCCACGCTCATAAACTATAAAGTAAAAATAGATGAAAACCCCTTTCAAAAAAAATATGAAATGAATGCGACCAGCTAGGGTGATTATAGAAACCACCGAAGTTGGGTTTGCTTACTGGGGTGAGATTCTTGAATCTCACCGAAGGAAGCTTGAGGATCTCACCTGAAAATCCTCACTTGAAAACTCCTCTGAGCTCTCAGAATATCAATGAAGAAAATATTAAATTCCATGAGTTGCTCTCATTCCTCCTCCTCCTTTTATAGTCGAGCTACTTGGAAAAACCATGGGCAAATACCTGGGGTCAAAACAACCCAAAAGGAAAAACCATGGGCAAATACTTGGGGTCAAAACAACCCAAAAGGAAAAACCATGGGCCAATTCCACTTTATTTATTAGTCTACTACTATTATGATTTGGTCCAACCGGTTAAACAGTTGGGGATATTACAAAGACCCAAGAATCCCCGCAAAATATTCAATTTTTTTTGGTTGGGGCCAATATTGCATTTCCTGAATCTCTTTTGGATGAACCCTCACTCCGTCATGGCCCACCATGTGTCCCAAATACTCTACTTCTTCCATGCCAAAGGATCAGTTGGATAATTTGAAAAGTAATTTTTTATCTTGGCATAATTGTGATATCTGGTCAACATGCTGAAGGTGTTTGTCCCATGTTATGTTATAGATGAGAATGTCATTGAAAATTACCAGGACAAATTTTTTGAGATATGGTTTCAAAATGTGGTTCATGAGATTGTAGAAAGTGGATGGAGCATTATAGAGACCAAATGGAAGGACCAGGAATTCATAATGGCCTTCATGAGTTTGGAAGGTTTTCTTGGGAATGTCCACTTCCTTCATGCTAATTTGGTGATAGGTCGAGTGAAGGAATAGCTTCGTAAAAAATTTAGCACCATGTAGTTCATCAAGTAGACCATCAACTATTGGAATATGAAATTTTTCCTTGATAGTGAGCTTGTTAAGGGCCCTAAAGTTAGAACACATGAACCATTTTCCATCTTTCTTTAGAACCATGACCACTAGAGATGACTGTTGAATTTCCATGATCTTGGGTCTAGGATAGAATCTTAGAATATATGGTGCTACCAAACCAATAATATCAACAAAAGCTACTTTGCACTGTGGAATATAAATAGCTATAAATCACACAAGCACAAGTGTAAAAAAACTTTTTACAAAATAATGTACAAATATGTACAACAACCCAATCTTTGTTATATTAAACCAACTAAGTAATAAAATAGTCTAAGGCTTCCCATATAAGGGATAATGAACCTGAATTATCCACAAGTACAAGAATACAAGATACAATAACAATATCATTGCAGTCTCTATGCCATATCTCGTCCTGCATCTCCTTTACTCTTGTTCTGCTCTCTAGCTGCCCCTTAGTCCATCAAAGGAAAACACATAGAGTCTCCAGGAGGGATGCCACCTATCATTGCTGCAAGTCACTTCTGATTCAATGAACATGGGTTTATCCAATATTATCTTCTAGGATGGATAACACCTAAGCTCCAATCTTCCAAGTTAGTAGATTCTTTCGCCCATCAAATATTTCCACATTGGGCTCAATCCTTCACCCGATCTTCAGTTTTCAAGCTCCCATTATGACTTCTTTTCAAGGGATACTTTGGGCTATCAATACATTGACCTCCAACAATCCAATGATTCCCAATACTCCACTGTAATATCTTCTCCTAGGAGGTTACTCTAACCACAAAGTTAAGCCATCCAAATGGCTCTCATAGGATACAAATTTGTCCACACTTGGACACCACACAACAAGAAACAATTCAACACGGAAAAAAACAACATAGATGTACACGTGAGCTGGTGAAACTGTTATAGGATAAAATTCTAGTTAGGGAATCAACGCATACCCTAATATCCCTCTCAAAACACTGCAACAATCCTCTTTATTACTATGATTTCCCTTCTTTCCTTAGCTCCCTTCCCATGTTGCATGTTCCTCTTCTTCTCCAATGAGAAATAGGCCTTACGACCCTCCCAACAATCCTAGAACAAGCCTATGGTACCTATGTGACAACTACATGGTATAAGGCTTAGTCAAACATAGAGAAAACAAAATTTATACTTGCACCAAATGAGCCCAGATCCACTCAGATTCCTTTGCTGCTCCTCGACCCTATCAAAACCATAAAACAGTCTTTAAATCTATCCCTTATGCACCTCTACCCTCTCTTATTTTAGTTGTGGCTTCCTTTGGTAAATTTTTCACAATGAATGTTGCACTTGGATGCCCTAAAATGAATCCTCTCACATTCTATTTATAAAATTTAGAAGGGCTCAACAAATTAGTGAAGATACATGAATTTTGGCTAATTTTACTTCAAGCCTACATGACTTGAACACCCAAAAAAATCAGTGTCAACTTCAAAAATTCATATCTCGTCAAGGACATCTCAGAATTTGATGATTCTCAAACTGTTGGATTCTCCTCTCTATCCTCTATCATCTGCATCTGTCACATGTCCAAAATGCCTCATGGTTTTGGCCCAAACATTGAAAGGTGCAAAACCCCAACCTTAGGTTCCAAGCCCACAAGTGACTCTTGTGGTGTTCCACAATCCAAAACCTAAACCCTAGGGCTTGGAGTACCTCCCAAGCTACTAAAAGATAAACAATCCCTCTTAGCGAGGGAGTTACTTCCAATACCAGGAAGTAACTCATCATCATCATCACTACTTGCAACGCTCAACCAACTTCTGGTGCTCACAATTGTAGCAATCCCTGTAGCATGAACTATGCCTCTCTCGGAAGTGTCGTTTTCACTAGAAGAATCATGCTTCTCCTTCTTCTCTTGTATTTATTCCCAATCCCTCCTCGATTCCTTCTTGGAATTTGTAGGAGCACCCTTGCTCCCAAATGAACACGCACTCTTCTTGGACTTCAAAGTCTCCCTCTCAATCTGCAAGCTTCCACTAGAAATAGACTCCCTCTGAGCCTCTCAAATGTGGACCTTCTTATTTGGAAACTTTACCTTCCCCTCGAAAGCCTTCACATACACTTACTTCTCTAGAACCTACAACTACTCTTCTTGCTTCTTCATCCCATGCTCCATAGGCTTCTCCGTCAGCCTGTATAGACCATACTCTTTAGCTCCAATCACAATACCATCAAAGCTAAAGCCTATATGTATGGTTCTTTCCTTCCCATCCTTAAACAAGACCTCAAACCCGTTCTTATAGGTCATCGAGACATATATCATGATATATCTGAGTCCTGGTACAAACAATACATCATGGACCCACATCACCCACCTTGTCTCCATCCTGAATGAAACAACTCTTGATCCTCGGATATCCTTCTGACTCTTGTCACCCAAAACCATGTGCAACTTTGAGTCTCATTCAACTAGTGTCTCAAAAACCAACTGTGGCCCTGTCATATGTTTTGTCACACCACTATCCACGTACCCATCCATCCACATCGATAGTACCATGCAAGAAAAGAGAGATCATAGAAAATTCCTCCTCCTTCAATCTCCTGGTGAGAGCATCTATCTCAGCAGAAGTGGCAAAATTGATGACCTGCTTCCCTTTCTTCTTGTCGTCTCCTTTCTTCTTCATTGGACATCTCGATGAAAAATGACCCATCTCGTGTTATGAAACCAACTCCCAAACTAGAAGAAAAGAGATCAACACCTTATAAATCAGCCACTTCGAGGGGGTAATGTCCTTTACATTACATAAATGAATAATTATTGGATGACACAAATGAAAAAACCTCCTTTCTATATATAGGAGTCCATCGGGTCACAATATAATCCTAGCCAACCTAACAATAATAATTTAAGGGCACAATAATAACAATATTGGGACTACAAGGGTACAAAAATAACAATAAGGGGCCTAAAATAACAACAATAAGGGACTGCACTAGTAATATAGGGCCCTAGCATGCCCCTCTCCTTCAAAAAAGTGTTGTCCTGAATGCTTGAGTAGTTTTCGATGCTTCTATATAAAATTATCATCCTCCCATGTGGAAACTTTAGTGGGTAAGTTGTTCCACTTAATGAGATACTCTGAAATTGATCGATTTCCTTCCTCATCAAGGTCTGGCAATATTTTTTGAACCAGAATTTTGTCACCTATAACCTTATTTAAGCATGAAACATGGAAAAATGGGTGCATTCGGGAAGATGTTGGAAGCTCCAATTTGTATTCCATAGTACCTGCAACACCTTGTAAGGACCATAGTACTTTGTAGATAATTTATTATCCTTATTAGCTTGCTTGAGGGATATTTTCTTCTATGGTTGTAGTTGTAAATATACCCATTCACCTACATCAAAACTTCTCTCGCTGCAACATTGATCTGTGTGTTGTTTCATTCGATTCTGTGCCAAATTTAGGTTATCCTTTAAGAGTTGGAGAACTTGTTGTTGATGCTTGATGTGATATTCCACTGCTTGAACCTTAGAATTTTCTCTTAAAGAAGATGTGATGTATGACATATGATATACATAAAGTGCCATAAATGGGGTCATTTTTGCTTCAGTGTGGAAGGAAGTGTTATACCACCATTCAGCCAGAGGTAACCAATTGACCCATTGTGTTTGTTTATCAGTTACAAAGCAACGAATATATCCTTCCAAACATTTGTTCACTATCTCATTTTTCCTATCGGATTGAGGATGATAAGATGAGATATGAGCTAGTTGAGTACCCAAACAAGAAAATAATTCTGTCCAAAAAATCCCAGTTAAAATGGGATCTCTATCACTTACAATAATATTTGGGTTTCCATGTACCTTTTGAATTGTTTCCACAAATGCAGTAGCAATTGTACTCGCTTTAAATGGATGAGATAACGCACAAAATTGTGCATACTTGGTAAACCATGATGTCTCAACTTTATTTTTTTGGTAAACCAAACATTCTGCTACAAACTTTTGAATATCAAATTTAAGTCCATCCCAAAAAAATTATTTCTTCACCCTGTGGTAAGTTTTTAAAAATCCCGAGTGTCCTCCTAAGGGAGAGGTGTGCAATTCCAAAATAATATTTTGTTTTAGTTGAGAATTCTTACAGAGATATAAGCGATATTTGTACCATAAGGAATCATTTTTCTAAATAAATGTATTATATGTACTGGATCTTGCTGCAACTTTTGAATGAGTGCCCATACTTCTTTGTCATTCTTCCATTCCTCCCTTGCTTTAGTTATCTAATCTGGTTGGATAATAGAAGTGGCACAAAGCAATGCTTCCACATCCTCATCCTTTCTTGAGAGTGCATATGCAACAACATTTAGCTTCCCTTTTTTGTAGTGTTAGCCACCCATAAAAAAATTTCCATATCAAATGGTGGCTAAATCATTTGAGACTTCAAGAAAAAATTTCATGACCAAATTGTGAGTTCTTAAAGTCTTATAATGATGATTATCCTTTGAGATAATCTTCACTGTTGTTTCACTTTTAATCCTGAAGAACCTGTTGTTTACCAAGAGAAAGAACTGCTTCAAAAACTCCATTTTCCATCATCTCAATTATCCATTTTCACCCATTTTTCCCTTTCATTTTAACCCTCAAAATACCTTCATTTAGCCTTTAAACCATCCCAAAATCCTCTTTAAACCTTATATATCCCTTTGATTTGGTTTAAAACCCTTCCTCTCACCTATCGTAATCTCCAAATTCCTCAAAAAACCCTTCAAAAATCCTAAAAACCTTCATTTTTTTCATTAAGGCCTTAAGCCCCTTTCAGCCTTAGCCCTAGCCCCCTTTCCTTATGTGACTCGAAACCACGACCAAGCACTAAGTCTCAGCGCTTAATCACAATTGGAAATCGCAATTTCTCTTTATCCTTTCCCTTTTCCTCCTCCGATGCAAATCCTCCCGATTTAGTCTCAGCCTTCGAATCCACAAGAACGGATGGCTAAGATCTCATTGCGCTCTGCCTTACCCTCTGCCTACCTTTTCCTCTATTCAAATAACCCACCCCACCATTTAATCTCCACCATTCGTTCATCAGATTGGACGATCGAGACTAAAACCCGACAAACCAATAAACCCATCCGCTAAATGACAAAATCATCAGTACCACCATCCTTCCTCCGTGCAGCTTGCCCTCCATCGCATTCAACTCGAACCGTCGGATCTGGCGCCTCCGATCCGACAGCTTATGTTGTGTTTCGCATAATTTTTGCACCTGAACATTAACACCAAAAATTTACGATATATGGGCGGTTTTGAAAGGACAGGTGTCGTGCGATGTATGGAATCACATTTTTTCGACCAAAATATTAAACCGCTCAAACACCGCACGAAGACCACTAATGGTTTTCCGCTATACCACTCCCCCCTCTGCAATGTAACTCCTGATTTGATCCTGGCCATCGATCTCTGAGATCGGACAGTCCTAACTTAATCTCACCCTCGTTTCACTTTCCACCCTGATTTTCTCCCAAAACATTTCACCAAGCGATCTCGACCGTTGATTATTCTAATCCAACGGCTCCTATTCAACCTCGCGCCCAAACCTCCAAAACAGTTGTTAAACCTATTTTTGCAGGATTTTCATAATTTTTGTTTGTTTTTTGCAGGTTATATGGGTTTTTTCCACAGTTTTAAAAATGAAACGAAGGCCAGGGATGATGATCCACAGGCCATTATTCACATAAAAAGGGAATCTATAAGGTTTAAAACTATGATTCTACCTGTGCTTCATGAGCATTGGAGATATCATGAAACCCTCTTCGCACCTGCAAACACAGTCAGAATCCATTAATTGAAGAGTATCAATGTTAAAAACACAGGATGAAAGCATAAAGTGAAGAATTAAATATTTTTATTAGATTTTAAAGGGATTAAGGCACAAATTCAGGAATCAAAGGCCTAATCCACAATCAGCATCAAATAAATAAAAGAATATTAGTATCAAGATGAATATCAGAGCATAATCAAAGGTTTAAAGATATTAATTAAAGCCTAAAGGATCAAGGCATGGACTCCAGAAATCAAAGACCTCAAATGCCACATCAAAGGGGCTAACTGAATCCCCAGCTGCCAAAATTGCCACCTATAGCCTCTCTGCCTCAAAGGAATACCCAGATCAGATCTCAGTCCGAAACATTAAGGCCAAAGACAGCTGAATTGTTATTTCAAGCAAAAAAAATGTCCCAACTGTCAGTAGAAGTTATTGTAAAGATACGAGGTGCCCTAAAGTCAATCGTATTACCCACTAAGCCTAAAAAATCAGAAACAGAGTAAATGAAACAGATTTGTAATTCAACACATTCCTGCCTTATGCCTTGCATGGTTTTCAAGGCTAGGAAGTGCATTTAAGTATAGAATTAATTACACTTCAACCCTAGGAACTCTTCCACCTCCTCATTTTCTTATAAAATCTCCCACTTCCTCATTTTCTTATAAAATATCCTTGAGGAGCACATTGTAAAGGGTTGGTTGGTCACTAGTTGTAACAATGAAACTCTTTGAAATAATACATAGTATGTTTGATGTTGAAGAAGAAATTGAAGTCTTGGAACCTTGATGATGTTGTGACATGCTTGTTCTTGAGAAGGCTCTATCATTGGATCCCTGAGCTTGGTTGTTGGTGATGTATTCTGAACTGTCTGTTGTTTTTCTTGTTTTCATTTTGTTCATTAAATTCTTACTATAGTAGGATGAAAAGTTTAGGCTAAGAAATGACTCTTGGAAGCACCTTCGACCTATTTATCCTTCATTGTTTTATGTTTTTTTTTTGCCGAGGTGTTTTAGGGTCTTTAATTATTCTCTTGAACCCTTATGCTTGTTTATTTTTCAAATAGTTCAAATAGTTGGTTCCAGCATGATTTATGGTTTTCCCTGCTTGTCTGCTGCCACTTGAAAGCTGTTTTTGAAGTCTCCCTTTGAAGTACCATTGTTTATAGTTTTCCAAAGAGGTCTATTTTGATCATACCCTTTGTTCCTACTTAAATAGTTGTTTCAAAGGCCTTTATAGTAGTAATCATGGATGTTTAGGCGTTCCCTCTTCTATGACTGCAGTTATCAATGAATCTTTCATGTTTTCTAAATTCATTTGAAATAAAGTCTTTGAGGAAATAGGATGTGCTCCCGAATATTAGATTTCATTTCAGAAGTTGTCTTGAAATTATTATTTGCTTAAAGTGTGGTTTGTGGAATTCATGGTTAGCCCTGTCTATCAAATGACTCTTTATGTTCAAGTTATGTTTTTGAGTTCCCTTTTTGGAGAATTCAAACTCTCTTTCAAAATAATTAATGTCCATCTCATTCACAAAACTAAAGGATCATGTGGCCAAGTTAGATTTTCCCTTTGATATCCCATATCCATTGATGAGTTTGTTATTTTCTTCTTCTTGACTCCATTGCCCAATGAATCTGACACTTATTCTTTCTATTTATACTGCCTAGACCTTTCATATTCAGCTATGCCAATTCAACCAAACAAACACTTGCACTCAATAACTAGTCTAAAATCAATACTTAAAGCAAACAAGGCATACCTTTGCAACCAATTTTAGAGATCCCTCTCTGAGAACAAGAGGACTAGATCCTGGAACTCTAAAGATGGGTTCTGATGTTGCCTTGTCTTTTGGTTGGCCAATCTATCAAAACACAGGACTCCAATATAATGGCTATCATGTGGACCTCTAAACTTAAACACATAGGCATCCCCAGAAGACCCAATATATGCCCTTAGAAATGATACTATCCGAACACTGGAATTTGTTATCCCACCGTTCACAACATAATGGCAGGACTCTGCCGTGGGACCCCGAGTAAATTCCTTAAAAAAAACACCTACTTTCCAAGTTGAAAGTAGCTCTCGGAATCCAACAGGTAGATGATTTCCAAAGTCATAACCATCATAACCCAACGTCTTTGTGACCCATTTTTGCTTCTCTTCTGAAGATAGTCTTTGTTCCAAAAAGTATTTAAGACTATCATGATCAATTTTTACCTTGAAGTGTCTTCCCATTAGGTAAGGTCACCATTTCTTTAGTGCATGTAGTCTTTCCAACATTTCCTTCTCATAAATAGCTTTTTGTAAATACTTTCCTTTGATTGAATGGATTTCAAAAGCAATGGGTATTCCTTATTGCATTAAAATATCACCAATTCCATTTCCTGAGGCATCACATTCTACAATAAATATTTTTGTGAATTCTAGCGTAGCTAAGGCCTGTGCTTGGCACATTGCCTCTTTAAGATGTTAAAAGGCCTTAGTTGCTTCAAGAGTCCATGAAAATGCATCTTTCTTCAATAATGTTTTTAGAGGTGCTATTATTCTCCCATAATTCTTTAAAAACTTGCGATGTTACCCTGTTAACCTAAGAAATCCTCGCAACTGCTTTATGGTTGTGGGGAATTTCCATTCCTTAATGGCTTTAATTTTGTTAGGGTATAGCTTAACACCCTCCTAAGATACAATATGACCGAGATATTCCATCTCTTGTACTCCAAAGAAAAATTTGGAGGTTTTTGTATAATTATTTCTCCTCCAATAGTTTGAGCACCCTATCAACTTGTTGAACATGATCCTTCCAAGACCTTATGTAGATTAGTATATCAGCAAAAAATACTAACACAAATTTTCCAAGGAAGGCTTTGAAAATGGAATTCATCAACCCTATAAATGTAGAAGGTGCATTTGTAAGGCCAAAATGCATGACCAAAAATTCATAATGACCCTCATGAATTCAAAATGTTGTTTTCAGAATGTCTTCAGTCTTCATTCTAATTTGATGATATCTTGAACAAAGATTCAACTTGGTGAAATAAATTGGTCCATGTAATTCATCCATCACAAGAATGGGAAATTTATCTTTAATAGTGACCTTATTTAGCTCCCTATAATCGAGGCACATGCGCCATGATCCATCCTTCTTGTGCACCAATACTACTGGAGCAGAGAAAGAAATTTGACTAGGTTGAATTTGTTAAACCCGCTCATGGTAAACAAACACGAATAAGAAAGATGATAAAGATCAGCATGGATTTCCTTTATTATTCACAAATGATGCATATATAATAAATTAGAGTGACCCTTGGTTTCAAATTCCAAGTGGTCTCTTGGACTCCTCTTGACTGTTCAACTCCCACACTAACCCTAGGAGGATTAGGTGTCCAACATTCCCCCCCTTAATCCGAAGGGGTTTTTATGAGTCCAAGAAGAGAGTTGTAATACAAAATGTGTAAAGTATGCATGGAATCACTAGGTTGAATGAGCTCTCTAAAATTTTGGCATAAGGTGGTGGTTTAAGTATGACCACCAACACTGGAATGCTTAGTGAAGTTCCTCTAACTCTTCCAAATATTGCAAGAAGTTGAGGTCTTCTGCTAGAGAAAGTGCTCCTCATATTTTGAATAGGGAGGCCTTCAACCTGGAAGAAGGGAGGTCTACAACCTACGATGGTTTAAGGATGACCACTAACTCTGGAATGCTTGATGCATTTCCTGGAAATCTACCAAAACAGTCAAGAAGTTGAAGTCTTCTGCTAGAGGAAGTGTCCCCAATTCTTTGAACAAGAAGAATATCAACCTCACATAGATGGTTTAAGTCTGACCACCAAAAAAATGCATTATTATGGGCATTCGTGTATTTGAATACAAATTTGAATCTGGAATGGGAGGTTGTGGCTCAGGCTCGCTTGAATTGTTGTGTCTCTGGCTACAACTATGAAACTTTAATGGAAAGTTGTGGCTCAGCCTTGCTTTAACTGTTGTGTCTTATGATACAAATCTGAAACTGGAATGGTAGGTTGTGGCTCAGGCTCACTTGAACTGTTGTGTCTCTGGCTACAACTCTAAATTTGGAATGGCAGGTTGTGTCTCAGGCTCGCATGAACTATTGTGTCTCTGGTTATGAAGCTTTTAGATGACCATCATTTCCCCCCTGTAATATAAAAGGTGAGATAATGGAAAAAAATACTCTGCAATACTGTTCAATACCCTTGAAAAAGTTATGACACATGACTAAAACATATTCTTAGTTGTTGATGCCTATTGCCAAGAAGCGATCCATCCAAAGATGAATCTTTGTTCTTACAGGAGGCTTGTTTCTAAAGCATTTGTGTGAAGAATGAGTGTGTTGACCATAATGATTGCATGGGTGAAGATCAAAATAGTGATCTTTCATATGGCCAACTCGGTCACAGTTTTGGAATTTCACAATCTGTCGTTGCTACTGTGGAAGAGGAGCAGAATCTAGAACAACTAAAGGTGAGTTATCATGAATAAATCCATCACTCTGAAATTGAATGGGCTTGGAATAGTCTGAATTATGAAAGGACACCTCCTTGTCGTATCCAAGACCTATTTTGTCCTTTTTGTGGACAAGCTCTTCCCAATTTATGATGATGGGTTTGTGAGGTGAAGTGTGAGCTTCTGCATCAGCATACAATTATGCTCTTGTACGGGGGCTCAATGATCTAACCAATATCTTGTTGCTGATGGGAGTTTGTCTCAATGTTATGAATAAAAAAAAAATATCAGAATGATGAATCTGCTATTGTAATTCTTCTTGTTGTAGTTGTGACTCGAGTTGGAAAAACTTGATTTTCTCTTGTGCATCTTTTAAACAAATTTGAATATTAAAGAGAGAGGCTTTGTCAATTTTAACTATATCATGGTCAGTGGTATGTATCAAATTTCTTAGGAAATATAAAACTTCACCAATTCAATCCATTTTTCAAACAAATGCAGTGCATTACTGAGTCCCTCAAAAAGATAACTAGACCAATTTATTTGTATAAAACAAGCTTCTTGAAAAATCTGTCAAGTTGCTTGAAGGAGTCTTCCACCCACATAAAATTTATTAGAAAGAAATACACTTCAGTGATATCTGATTTATGAATGTCACATGTAGAACATAGATAATCTATATAAGAGGAATTGGACATTATTTCACCAAGCTCCAAATTTATTGTGACAGAGAGGGCATTACACAAAATAACTTCTGAGCACAGTCTAGGGTTTAGTAAAGGGCATTAAGGCTCCCATCTATGGATATATATACCCTATGGTTTCCACAGTCCACTTCTGAATGTTGATATCTCAGAGTGAAATGAGTTTCTAAATACAGTTATCAATAAATTCCCAAGAGAGTTTCAAAGTCTCAATTTCATGGGCTCCTTGCTTGTCTCATAGTTGATATGCTACATCTATGTTCATTGGTTCTTCCTAGCTTAAAGGGAGAAAGGAATGAAGGCTACATACCTTGCTCAATTCAGTAGAATGATGTCTTGAGAGTCTGAGTTTGCCCAAATAGGTACATTGGGGACTAGGATACAAGACTAATGTCCCAACTTAGCTGTCCTTCCTGGAGATATTCTCACATACTAATGAGAAAAAATAATTTCTATGTCTCCAAATGCAAATTGGATCTCTGAGCATCATATTTCTATGACCTTCTTTTACATATTCCTTAAATATCCTTCAAAAATTATTCAAGCGCTAACAGCAAGCTCTCTTCCCCTGATTTTTTTGCAACTGATAATGAGAACCAAGCTTCATCTGAGTCTTCAAACGAGGGTCCAGAGACACAATTTTTTTTTTAGCAGCTAGCATTCAGAAACAAGATCCAAACCAAACCCTCCAAAAATAAAGAACGAGCCATCATGTATTCTTCCAAAGATGACAAAAATTCAATAGAAATGATGAAGCTACTTTCTAATAGAGATGGAAGAAATACATTTGTAGGGACAATCAGTTCAACCACTTATGCACATTTTCCAATTCGGTGGCTGCTCCTCTGAAGAAACAATTGTAAGGAGTTGTTTGTATCATGTTTTTCACCATTCAAATTCAAACTCAAATATCTGCAACTTCAAGCCACCTCTTGACAAATTCTCACTTTTTTGGGTGACACATGAGCTCCACAATGGAAGTTATGGCCAATTCAGGCCTTCTATCTCCTCCGACAATGGCCATCATGGATCAGAAATCACTTGGATTCACACAGGGATTTTATCCATCACTAGGCGCCATGCCCACTAAACTCTGTCAGTGCTTTGCTGGAATATGTACAGAAGACCCTGACGCGACGATGGATGAAAGGAGCAACATGCCCACAAGAGGCAAGGACCCCAATGACCCAATTCACCAGTTCTTGAAAATGGATTACAAGTATGGTTTTGTATAAAAAAATTGAATGTGAGTCCCTACCCAAATGGATTTCTGAGGAAACCATTAGGTTAATTTCGACAAAAAAGAAGGAACTCGAATGGCTATTGCAATTCAGAATCAATTCTTATTGATAGTGGCAAAAAATGGTAGAGCCTAATTGGTCTGACATAAATCATCCCCCCATCAATTTCCAAGACTTTTTTTATTATTCTAAAGCTAAAAATAAATAGCCAAAGAGGATCTTAGATGAGGTGGACCCCGACCAGCTAGATACATTTCAGAAGTCGGCCATACTTGAAAAATCCGTTTCGATCTCAACGCATAGTATTTTCTTACAGGGATTCAACAGAGAACACTCTGTCAAATGCACAGATGGATAGAACACACAGGGACAACATATAATGGCAAGAAACTAAGAGGAATTACAGTCGGACAAAGCTAAATTGGGACCTGTGGGTACCGGAAATTAGGGAACAAAAAATACAAATGGATAGGTGCATTATGGAGGAGTAACACACTATGACAGTCAGACAAAAAATGTTGCCGAGGCTAGCAGTTCAAAACAAAAAATTCAAGATCTGATTTCAAGACTGTATTAAACTCAAAGATTATTAAGAGAATAATGACAGGACAGAAATGGATACAATTAATGGTATTTGACATGCATTATACACCTTTAACGAAGAGGTTCAAAACTGTGTATCCAATTAATTATCACACACACCAACATAAAATCATGATTGTTGCACCAAACATAGTTATGATTAATCAGAGAAAAATTGTTGTAGACTAAGATGAGGACAAAATTAAGGCTAGGCAGGTGTGATTGCAGAATATACATAGAGGCCACAAAATCAAGCGGCTCATTCATATGAGCAGGAAGTATATCACGGACTCTAATACCATGTTAAACCCACTCATGGTAAACACAAAAGAATAAGAAAGATGATAAATATAAGCATGGATTGCCTTTATTATTCACAAATTATGCATATATAATACATTGGATTGACCCTTGGTTTCACATTCCAAGTGGTCTCTTGGACTCCTCTTGACTGTTCAACTCCCACACTAATCCTAGGAGGATTAGGTGTCCAACATAATTATACCAACCTCTAGCATTTCTGCAATCATACGTTCAATTTCGCTCTTTTGGACATAAGGATATCGTAAGGCCTAATTTTTGGAGGAACACTTCCTGGAATGAAATGAATAGCATGATCATGATCACGAATAGGTGGGAGTCCTTTGGGAGTTTCAAACACCTTGGAATGATTGTCCAAGGATTTTCGAAGATCTAGAGAAATAGATGATTTTGATGTTGGAACTTCTAGTGAGTATAATTGTGCAATGATGCCGAGTTATTCTTTCTTAAGAATATTTTTCATGACATTAGACCTTATTATCTTTCCCAGCTTCCCTAAGATACCCCATAATTCAATTTCCTTTCCTTCAGAAATTGTTTTCAAGAAAAGTTCTTGAAAATTAAAAGCTATCGTCCCCAAAGATTGTAAAAATTGTACTCCTTGTACAACATCAACACCACCCATTGGAATGGAAATCATTTTACTATTCAATACATATTCCCCCATGGTTAGCTTGATATTGTGGCACTTTTGAGAGCAATTTATAGTTCCTCCATTTTCCACCATCACTTGACATTCTGGCATTAAGTATAGGAGGAAATTCAATTCCTTGGCTACCTTACAATGAATAAAATTATGGGTGCTACCTAAATCAATAAGAATTATTACATTTTTCTTCTTGATATGTCCTTCTATCTTGAGAGTTTGAGCAATGGTAATTCCTGCCAATTCATTACAGGATATGGTCAAATTCATTTCTCCTTCCTCTAGGGTTGGTTCCTGGTGTATATCCTCTTCTTTTGAATTTTCTTGTTCCTTTTCTTCCTCCTCTTCACAATCTATGTAAAATAATTTCTTCTCAGCACACTTATGACCTTTAGTGTATTTGCTATCACAACTATAGCAAATCCATTTTTATCTTTTCTCTTCAAATTTTTATGGTATCAACCTTGTAGGTTGTGGAAGTCTAGGAATAGCAACACTTCCACATTTATAGTTATGAGTGGTAGGCTTCCTTGTCGCCATAATCTTTCTTTCATTTTTTCTTGCCAACCTAAATGTCTTCTCCAATGTATCAGGTTCCCAAAGGTGAACCTCATGTTGGATGTTATCCTTTAGAGTCCCTATGAAGACATCAATCCTATGTTCGTCTGGAATATTGTTTACCCTTATATTCAATTTTTGGAAGTCCTCAATGTGCTCCATCATTGAACCCTTTTCTTTGAGATTTATCAATTGGATAAATAAGGTGTTGCTCTTTGTATCCTCATAATGTGTTATCATTTCCTCCGTAAAAATTGATCAAGTGAACAGTGGTTTACGAGAACAAAGTCATCGATACCATATAGACTAATTTTGTTCTAAATATAAAGTTACAATGCGTACCTCTTATGTGTTTTGTGTATTATGGAGCTCAAAGTATTTCTCCATTTGTATTATTTGTCAATCATCAGTAATATTTTCCTTTGTTGATGACTAAATGATTATCCCAAGATTTCTAGAAACAAAGTTCTTAGACATTGCGAGTTCTAGAAATCTCATTGCCTTCATTATCCTTAAGCTAATTTTTCGCTATTTCACCATTTCATCATGTCAAGCTCTACCTACCATTCCCAGAAAACCTATTAAGGTCTCATGTCACTCAGTTTTTCTATATCTTTTCTCCTTTAACCCAAATCCTCTGTTTTTTTCTTTGCCTAAAAACCCCCACAGCTGCCTAAGACCACCTGTCCAACAACTCTATTGTGTCTCCCAAAATACTCCCAAACACAGATGGTCTCAAACTATCTCTGTAGGCTCTTTAGATAAATCAAGGACATTGGATTTTGGATCTTCAAAACATCATTTTATCATAAACTCTATCTTACACTTGATGATCCCAAATTCTAGGTTTCAGTCCAAAAACCAAGTCCAAGAAACTCTCCACTAGGTCACCTAGGGTTTCACAAAGTCATTTTCACAAAGTCATAGGATGGATTTGGTAACCTACAAACTTTGTTTTTCATGTATGAAGAAACTACATTCAAAGAAGAAAAGGACAGGTGATGTTGTCCAAAAGTTATCAAAGAAGTCATTCAAGAAAGCCTTTTTTACCTAAAGCACAAATTTTGCAGGGGGATAGCTGCCCGTTGCTTACATTTCTGCAAAAGAGTCAAATGGCCATAAGCCTTGCAAAAGGTAAGGTAATGGGAAAATCATCACAAGAAGACCATCAGCAGCAAAGAGAAAAAAACAGGCATATGTTTGAAGAGAATCAGGGTTTATGACTGCGTTTTCCAAACAAGGAATCAGTACAAGGGCTACAAGGACAAAGATCGCATCCACTCCATCATTGCAAAATTGAAGGTATTTAGAAATAATAAATGATGTTTCAAAATTTTTTGAGAACTTAGAATACAACACTATTTACTTTTTCTAAGCAGCCCTAAAACCTAGGAGTTTGGGAAAATTGACAAATTGGTCAAATGATGATGATAGAGCCTCCTTCATAATAGCAGATGGCTTCAAAGGGTTTCAAGCTACCCTCTATGGATTGGCAAAGAGGCATTGATTCCACCTCACCAAAGGTTCACAAAGGCATCAGTTTTCAAAAGGTAAAATCAGAGGTATTAAAAGGATCAAAGGAGGTAGACATGAGTAATACTTCACTGCACCAAAGAAGAAAAATGGCAAAAAATAGTAGTACAAAGGGATGAGTTTTCAAAGGGAAGAATCAGAATTCCTAAAAATATCAGGGGAGGTAGACAAGAAGCACTGTATCCCACTTCGCCAAAGGGAAAAAAGGGCCAGCCATATCACTGCAAGGATTTGGCTTCTCAAAAGAACAGTCAGAGGCATTTTCAAATGGTCAAAAGAGGCAAGAATGAAGTAAAATTGCCCAAGGAGGTAACTATGACAAGAATAGGTTAATTATTGACAAAATGAGTTGTCCAACTCCAAAAGAGACAGTGATCAAAAGGCAGAAGTTGTGTAGGCACCTTAAAAAATAGAAGTGGCCAGGAAAGACACAAAAATGGTTTAAATAGCTCACCTCCCTCACCAGATATACCTCATTGTCAAAGTGGTTTGAGGAACAAATATACCACTGGTTTAAATCAGAACAATAAAACCTCCAACAAAGGTCTCCTTATCAAAGGTATATTCTGCAAGAGATAGATTAGCCATGAATGACATTTCTGCAGAACTATCAAGGATGGCTACCTACAGGAAATTGGTAAGGACAAACAAACCGAATGTTTTTCACAATGATGGCCCACATGCAGACTAAAGAGATTGTTGATACTTGCTGCTAAGGTTTCTCACACTAGGCGGTTTTTCAAGATTTCAAAGAGAAAATCATGACAGCATATCAGTTGAAAGAAGGCAAAATTCTTTTGTCAGTCTGTCCACCAAGCAAATTAAAGGCATCAAAAAGTACATGACTAAGGTTCCAAGGTGAAAGTATTAACATGATCACAAATTTGCTATGTACAGGCTTTGAAGTTCATAAAAATGAATATACTGAATAAAACCTCCAAAATAGAGCACTAATGTCACTGAAGAGCCTTTTTATCAATAACTTGTCAAACTGCCTCCAACAGGAGAAAAAGACCCAAAAGGGACAGTAAAAAGTAAGAAGAGAAATAAAACTTACAAAGTCGGTTTTGGTCATGAAATAATTTTCAAAAGGGGTATAAAGTCTCCTTTCCTTTTCTCCCACCTCACATTTGTCTTTGCAAAGAAGAAGAAATTCGTTGCAGCAATTTCTAGGGTTTCTGTGCAAGTTTGGTCAAATTTTCCAGGCGTTGCACACCAACGGAGGTGCTACGCACCTGGCTGTCAGCGTTGTGCACAAAGGAGGAAGCCGCAGTGTTATTTTACACTGCGCTACACACTGAGAGAGCAGTGCTACACATAGGCTTAGACTGCCCAACTTCTCACCTTTTCACACAGGCGTTGTGCTCTGACAAGGCCCGACAACCCATTTCACCGCCCAACTCGCCCGTTGAGGCCTCAAGCACTATGCACAAGCCTGCCAGCCCGACCTGACCCGGCGCTACGCACAGGAACACCTGACCTAAAGGGCCTGTCAGGTGGCGCTGCGCACAGGTAGATGTTTTCCAAATTTGCTCAAAGAGTGGTCAAATTCAGAATTTTTGCCTCTAGGCTCCTCCGCAGGGTTAAAAAAGGTTGGTGGTTCCTTTTTCTTTGATCTCCAAGTAATATTTTCCATTTCATAATAAAAAAGATAATTTCAAAACCCTAAAAGCTTCCCAAACCCTAATCTTAATGAAAACCAAGTATTTTTCCTTTCTAGGGCAAGGTTTACAAATTTGAGAGTTGTCATAGGTGTGAAAACACTCAGTGCCAGTAAACCTACTTCTAAACTCTAAAGAATCTCCTTGATTACTTCATCTTGCCCTCATTTGTTAAAAAATTTCCCTCATATCACTCATTTTCCCTCCCTAAACCTAAAGACCCTCACCAAGCTAAAAAATCCTTTTGTTTTAGACCAGTCACCATGTCTGAGGAAGAAATCAGTGCTAGCAGTGATAATGGTCAAAGGCCTATCAAGCCAAAGCACAAAGGAGGAAGGAATAATAGGTTTGAACCTTTGGATACCATTCAAATCACCTCCTCTCCAATGATCCTTACCTGTTTTCAAGATGTTGGATGCTACAAGTTTTGTGAGAAGGTTAAATAGATCCAGAGCCACTCAATCTTGACTAGGCTGTTTGTTCTCGGCATACAAAACCACCAAATCAACCTAGCAGGAGTAAATTTTGAACTCTCATATGATTCCATTGCTAAAGCCACTGGTATACCAAACATTGGTAAGAGATCGTTCAAACAAAAGAAATTGGCTTTGAGCTACTATGATCCCTTCCTCAAACCTAGTTGTCAACGGGACTACAAGGTTGTTTTCCCCTTTTCCCACTTGCTAGAAAGGTATGCCCTACTGATGAGGCAGATCATCAAATATTTCACTTGTGAGGGGAGGTACTCTAGGGTTTATTCATATCACATAAGGATTCTGATGCACTTCACCAAGGTAAAATTACTAAACCTACCATACTACCTCTTCCAGAGCATTGACAAAATGGCTTCAGTAGTCAAGAAGAGAAGTTATGCCCACTAAATGCAGAGCCTTTTTCACCACTCCTTGATTAAGATGATTGTTTTGCACCAATTGGAGCAGCAGGGAATCCCTTGGGAATTTTTTATCTCACATGATGCATTTGCAAATCCCCAAGCCTTCATTCATCAAAATTTCCCCTTCACTTCTCACTCACTTACCTTCACTCCTCCATCAATTCCTCCTACGCCTTCTACATAAGAAAACCTACCTCTTTCCTCTTCTCTTGATGCATCAAGTGAAGATGATGATAGTGGTAATGATGGGCAGGGAGGTGGCAAGAGATATGAAGAGAAAACAGATGACAGTGGGAATGAAGAAAATAGTGAGGCAAGTACAAAGTTTGATGATGAACAAGGAGGTGACAGCAGCAATAGGGAACAAGAAGATGATGGTGGAAATGATGAAGATAGTGGGGCAGAAACAGAGTCTAATGAAGAAGAACAACAAAGTGATGATGACAAAGAAGAGGATAATGAAGAAAGAAATGAACATGGCATCCATGAAGGTAAAAACAGTGAACACTTGGAGCAAGAAAGTGATAGTGATGACACAAATGAACCACACCCAAATACAGAAAAAGGTGTTGAGGATGAACAAGATGAGGACCAAGAGGGTAATGAAGATAGTGATGAATATGACAGTCAGCAAGAAGATGAAAAGGACAGCCAAGAGAAATATGAGCATGGGCATGACAGTGAGCACAATAATAGTGCAAATAGTGATAAAGTAAGGGAAGATGATGAAACTGAAGAAATAGAGGAAGATGATGAATACGTAGAAGACCAAGAACAAGCAGATGATGAGGTTGAAACTGATTTTGAAGAGGCAGGCAGTGATAAAGACAATGACGTTGATAAGACAGTCAATGAGAAAGACAACCAAAGGGATTGTCATGACTGTCATGACACTAATCAGCCTATACATGACCAAGAAAATAAAAGTGACAGTGTTGAGAATGAAGAAGAAGAAGACATTGATGAAGGACAGAACCAAAGTGAGGCAAGTGAAGAAGGTAATGATCCATTTGAAGGCCGAAGTAGCAGTGAAGAAAATAGTGAGGAAGATAATGATGATGGTGATGTTAAAGGTCAACAAGACAGTAAACCAATGGGACATGAGGTGAATCATGGAAGTCGTGAAAAAAATGAGAAGGCTTATGAAAACACCAAAGATCAAGGCCATGATGGAAAAACCTCCAAAACCATCATCACCCCTCTCAAATGCACATACCACAAAGGAAAAAGAAATGTGTTTGCTACCTCAAAGAGGCAAAGGGCCATCTCTCCTCCAGCTAGAAAGCCCAAGGAGAAATTCAAGGAAAATATGGAAAGGATTGAGCAGTAGGTAAACGTAAGGAGAAGCAAAAGAATCAAGAAGACTTCTCAAGAGCCTCAATTCATTGATCTAGACAGTGACAATGAGGACAAGGAGATGACCACTAGATTGCTACTCTTGGACAAAGATGCACAACTTAGGGAGTGGGCAAGAGAGTTTGAGATGGAACAACGTGTCATTCACTATTACAAAGAGGAGCATAAGCATTTCAAGAAGGTAAAAAGAGGCCTTGCTCTACAAAAGAAAATGACCAAGCACTATGCCAAGAAAAACATGCTTGCTTGTGCCAAACTGAAGAAGGCCCTCATAGAGCTAGAAAACCTAAAAATGGAAAAGGTGCATGATAGCCTTGGATTTTTGGCTGAGGCTTCTCAACAGGTGTCCAAGACCTCTTGAGGGACCTCTCCACCAATTTTGAGCCAACTTGGACCAAAAAAAAAAAAAAATTTGAAATTTTGAGCCCTCTGTGCGCAGCACCTTAGGCCCTATGCACAAATTTGGTGCATCCTGAGCTTACCAACTTTAAATTTTTGGATTCCTCACATCACCAATAGTTTTCTCACAAAATTTTATATCATTTTGAGTATTTTTGACCCCCCAAAAGGTCAAAAAACGCCAAAATTTTGACCTTTCTGCCTCATTTTCACACCAGGTGCTGCGCCCAGAACAGTGTTGGGAGAATTGGTTTTTTGACAGGAAATGGCACTCATTCATAAAAATAAATGTATATTTTGATTTATACTTCAAGACCTTTCCAAGGAGCCATCACGGAGCCTTTTTCGACATGGGGAAGGCCTACAAATCACTGCTACAAGAAGACCCATTTTGAGAGTCTTAAACATGGGAATTGATACTAATACCTTAAACTTGACAGATGATAAACCTGAATTATTGTTTGGTCCTGAAGTAGACGGAAAACATCAAGGAGCCATTCCCCCTTTTTATGTCAACCTAAACATACACGATAAAATTTTACACAATTCCATGCTAGACTCCGATGCCTCACACAACCTCATGCCTAAAGTTGTGATGGATAGATTAGGCCTAGAAATTACTATACCTTACAAAGACTTATACTCATTCGATTCGAGCAGATTCAAGTGTTTGGGTCTAATCAAGGATCTTGTGTCAATCTAGCGCAAATACCTGCCAAGAATCTAGTCATGGACATAGTGGTTGTTGACATTCCCCCGAAGTATGGTATGCTTTTATCCAGATCTTGGGGAGCCAAACTTCAGGGGAACCTCCAACTTGACATCTCCTATGCTACTATCCATGTTTTCAGCCAAACCAAGAGGTTATACTGGGAGTCCCACATGAAGTATATGGTAAGTAGCCTAGATAGGCCAAATAACACACCTATGTATTCCATTCACTCGAATCTTGATTCTTTCATCTTGTGTAATGAAGAGGATATCAATGAGCAAGTAAATAAAGTTGAGATCGATCTAGGTACACTACAACAGTCAAAACATGTCCTCTATGATGAGCTAGATAGTCAGAACTATCACGACCCTGAGCAATCATACGATGATAAAAATGAACTTGAATTTCTGCATATTGAAAATGAAACTTCAAAATCAAAAATAAATTTAGAATCTGAAACAAATGACTCTAATGAAGGAAAAATCTCAAAAACACAACTATTTCCTCTTGCTAATCCAGAAGTGCTAAATACCCTCACATAACAAAAATGTTGGGAAATCTAAATCAAGGGAGTCTTATGTTTTTACCTTATCTAGACTCCTCATTATCAGAAAGTCTTGTCCCTCTGGAAAAGTTGTTGACTCTCACTAATGTTACCATCAATCCTAAAAAAATGTCTGATGAAACTAATATATAGGGATACAATATAGGCAGCCTAAGAAGACCCAAAGTGATTGATTTATCCAAAGCCTTGCCATTACACACAAAATTGAATTACTTAAGTTTGTGCAAAAAGTTTCAAGATGCTCTTGTATATAGGAGTAAAAGCTCAAAGCCTGATAACATAGACATTGTTCAAAAGGAGCCTTTCTCCAAGAATAACTATGAAAATTTTGAGCAAATTATATCACTGACGAACAAAGCCAAAGGGTATAGACTATGTATGGACTTTAGACACTTAGGCAAACCCTCCATGAATCCAAGTATCCTCTTCCCAAGATGAACCATCCTATGCCAAGAATAGGGATTTCTAATATGGTGACATTGATTGGTAGTGTTTTAGCTTTTCATGAGATGATACCACTACAAATCAATCAACACAAAGACATTTTCAAAATCCCTTGGAATGACTAAATGCTTGACCGAATTTTTCTTGGAATAAGGAATGTTGAAGACATGTTAAAAGACGCCATTGCACCTATTACCAACTTCTTCATTATGATATACATTGATGATATTGTCATTTGTTTGGGAGCTGATAAGGAATGCTTTCTTCACCTAAACGGTTTCTTTCACAGAAACAAGGTTTGGAAACAAAACTCTAAGAAGGTATATAAGGGAGTGCTTGGCCTGTTTTAAAATTTTTGGTAGAAATATTGTACCATGCCCCCTAGAGTAGATAGCCAGGTTCCTTATTTACAAGGGCTGAATGATAAAGAGTTGGTAGATGATCCTGGGAATGACATGGTAATCAAATACCATGGTCATTAAGAATCTTAGTTTGAATTTTTCATTCATTGTATATACCACTGTCTGATGAAAATATATAAAGAGAAAAATACAAAAACAAGAAAATTTTGAAAAAGAGGGCAGATTTGAAAAGAGGCAAAGCCCCATACTCAAAAAATAGAACTACTGAAAGTGTGTAAGCTTAAATACCACTACTAGTGCTTAAAGGAGTCTTGTTTCAGTCATCTAGCCTAATCTTGGTTGAAACATGTTTTAAATTTATTGTTGATAAGTTAGAGGAAGATAGTTGGTCAAAATATTCAAGCTTGACTTATCAAAAGATAGATTAGGGAGAAAGATATTGGTTCCACATGCTTAAAATAGAACCAAAGATAAAAATAGGGATGAATAGCAAACAATGTATCCTAGCCCTGATTTTCTAGTCTTATTTTGTACAAAAATAACATTTGTGTGCAGCTTGTTTTTATGCCACAAACCCATGGTAAGTCAAATTGTCTAATCCTGATTTAACCATGTTTTCAATTTCATGTTTATAGATTAGTGAATAAATCCTGTCAAATAGCTTAATATTGAAAGTTGAGTAGCCTAGGTAGGGAATAAGAGGAGTTCATTAGCATAATCTAAACTCCCGGAAGAAATAAGATAGAAGTAGGTATTTTGTTTTGTTTTCAAATAAAAAGATGTCAAAGGTTGCTAGTCCAAATGCACCTAAGGAAGAAAAAATGATAGGCAAGTAGGTTGGGTAGGTAGAGATGAGGTTGAGCTAATCATGCCTGTCAAATTATTGAGATTATAGCTTCAAGCAAGCATTAGCAAATGAAAAAAGGTAAAATCTTCCCAATGGACGAGGCAATGGTCTTCATAAAGCCAGAGATCTAAAGTTCTAGACACCTCCTGAAAAGGAGCTGCCCTCCCCAAGTGGAGCCACTGTTAGTCATCAATAATTTTTCCCTTTGTTGATGACTAAATGATTATCCCAAGATTTCTAGAAACAAAGTTCATAGACATTGAGAGTTATAGAAATCTCACTGCCTTCATTATCCTTAAGCTAATTTTTCGCTATTTCCCATTTCATCATGTTAAGCTCTGCCTACCATTCCCAGAAAACGTACTAAGGTCTCATGTCACTCAGTTTGTCTATATCTTGTCTCCTTTAACCCAAATCCTCTGTTTTTTCCTTTGCCTAAAAACCCCCACAACTGCCTAAGACCACCTGTCAAACAACTCTATTATGTCTCCCAAAATACTCCCAAACACTGATGGTCTCAAACTATCTTTGTAGGCTCTTCAGATAAATCAAGTACATTAGATTTTGGATCTTCAAAACATCAGTTTATCATAAAATCTATCTTACACTTGATAATCCCAAATTCTAGGTTTCAGTCAAAAAACCAAGTCCAAGAAACTCTCCACTAGGTCACCTAGGGTTTCACAAAGTCATAGGATGGATTTGGTAACCTACAAACTCTGTTTTTCCTGTATGAAGAAACTACATTCAAAGAAGAAAAGGATAGGTGATGTTGTCCAAAAGTTATCAAAGAATTCATTCAAGAAAGCCTTTTTTTCCTAAAGCAAAGATTTTGCAGGGGGATAGTTGCCCTTTGCTTACATTTCTGCAAAAGAGTCAAATGGCCATCAGCGTATCAAAATGTAAGGTAATGGGAAAATCATCACAAGAATACCATCAGCAGCAAAGAGAAAAAAACAGGCATATGTTTGAAGAGAATCAAGGTTTGTGACTGCTTTGGCCAAACAAGGAATTAGTACAATGGCTACAAGGACAAAGATCACATCCACTCCATCAGTGCACAATTGAAGGTCTTTAGAAATAATAAATGATGTTTCAGAAGTTTTTGAGAACTTAGAAGAAAACACTTTTTACTTTTTCTAAGTAGCCCTAAAACCTAGGAGTTTGGGAAAATTGACAAACTGGTCAAATGATGATGATAGAGCCTCCTTCATAAAAACAGATGGCTTCAAAGGGTTTCAAGCTGCCCTCTAGTGTTTGGCAAAGAGGCATGATTCCACCTCACCAAAGGTTCACAAAGGCATCAGTTTTCAAAAGGTAAAATCAGAGATCTTAAAAGGATCAAATGAGGCAGACATGAGTAATACTTCACTACACAAAAGAATAAAAATGGCAAAGAATAGTAGTACAAAGGGATGAGTTTCAAAGGGACAAAAGGGCCATCCATATCAGTGCAAGGATTTGGCTTCTCAAATGGTCAAAAGAGGCAAGCATGAAGTAAAATTGCCCAAGGAGGTAACTATGACAAGCATAGGTTCATTATTGACAAAATGAGCTATCCAACTCTAAAAGAGACAATGATCAAAAGGCAGAATTTGTGTAGGCACCTGCAAAAAAAAAAGTGGCCAGGAAAGACACAAAAATGGTTTAAATAGCTCACCTACCTCACCAGATATACCTCATTGTCAAAGTGGTATGAGGAAAAAATATACCAGTGGTTTAAAGCATAATAGTAAAACCTCCAACAAAGGTCTCCTTATCAAAGGTATATTCTGCAATAGATGGATTAGACATGAATGACATTTCTGCAAAACTGTCAAGGATGGCTACCTACAGGAAATTGGTAAGGACAAACAAACCCAATGTTTTTCACAATGATGGCCCACATGTAGACTAAAGAGATTTTTGATGCTTGTGGCTAAGGTTTCTCACACTAGGAGGTTTTTCAAGGGTTCAAAGAGAAAAACATGACAACATATCAATCGAAAGAAGGCAAAATTCTTCTGTCATTCTGTCCACCAAGAAAATTAAAGGCATCAAAAAATACATGACTAAGGTTCCAAGGTGAAAGTATCAACATGATCACAAATTTGCTATGTACAGGCTTTGAAGTTCATAAAAAGGAATATAGTGAAGAAAACCTCCAAAACATAACACTAATGTCACTCAAGAGCCTTTTTATCAATATCTTGTCAAACTGCCTCCAACAGGAGAAAAAGACCCAAAAGGGACAGTAAAAAGTAAGAAGAGAAATAAAACCTTACAAAGTGGGTTTTGGTCATGAAATACTTTTCAAAAGGGGTATAAATTCTCCTTTCCTTTTCTCCCACCTCACATTCATCTTTGCAAAGAAGAAGAAATCCATTGGAGAAATTTCTACGGTTTCTGTGCAATTTTGGTCGAATTTTCCAGGCGCTTCACACTGACAGAGGCGCTACGCCCCTGGCCGTCGGTGTTGCGCATAGAGGAGGCAGCTGCAGTGTTATTTTACATTGCACTGTGCACCGGGAGGGCAGCGCTATGCACCTTTGAGGGCGCTACGCACATGCTCAAACCGCCCGATTGCCCGCCTTTTCACACAGGCGTTGCACTCCGACAAGGCCCGATAGCCCGTTTCACCGCCTGACTTGCCCGTTGAGGCCTCATGCGCTACGCACAAGCCTACCAGCCCGACCCGACCCAGCGCTACACACAGGAGGACCCGACTTGAATGGCCTGTCGGGTGGCACTTGGCACAGGCAGATTTTTGCCAAATTTTCTCAAAGAGTGGTCAAATTCAGAATTTTTGCCTCCAGGCTCCTCCACAAGGTTAAAAAAGGTTGGTGGTTCCTTTTTCTTTGATCTCCAAGTAATATTTTCCATTTCATAATCTAAAGATAATTTCAAAACCTTAAAAACCACCCAAGCCCTAATCTTCATGAAAACCAAGTATTTGACCTTTCGAGGGCAAGGTTTACAAATTTGAGAGTTGTCATAGGTGTGAAAACACTCAGTGCCTGCAAGCCTAATTCTAAACTCTGAAGCACTCCCTGATTACTTCATCTTTCCCTCATTTGCTAAAAAATTTCCCTCATATCACTCATTTTCCCTCCCTAAACCTAAAAACCCTCACCAAGCTAAAAATCCTTTTGCTCTAGACCAGTCACCATGTCTGAGGAAGAAATCAGTGCTAGTAGTGATGAAGGTCAAAGGCCTCTCAAGCCAAAGCACAAGGGAGAAAGGACCTTTGGATACCATTCAAATCACCTCCTCTCCAATGATCCTTACCTATTTTCAAGATGTTGGATGCTACCAGTTTTGTGAGAAGGTTAAAAAGATCCAGAGCCACTCAATATTGACTAGGTTGTTTGTTCTCAGCATACAAAACCACCAAGGCAACCTAGCAAGAGTAAATTTTGAACTCTCATCTGAATCCATTTCTAAAGCCACAGGTATACCAGACATTAGTGAGAGATGGTTCAAACAAAAGAAATTGGCTTTGATCTACTATGAGCCCTTCCTCAAACCTAGTTGTCAACAGGGATGCAAGGTTGTTTTCCCCTTCTCCCACTTGCTATAAAGGTATGCCCTACTGATGAGGCAGATCATAAAATATTTCACTTGTGAGGGGAGGTACTCCAGGGTTTATTCATATCACATAAGGCTTCTTATGCACTTCACCAAGGTAAAATTTCTAAACCTACCATACTACCTCTTCTGTAGCGTTGACAAAATGGCTTCAGTAGTCAAGAAGAGAAGTTATGCCCACCAAATGCAGAGCCTTTCTCACCACTCCTTGATTAAGATGATTGTTTTGCACCAACTGGAGCAGCAGGGAATCCCTTGGGAAGTTTTTATCTCACATGATGCATTTGCAAATCCCCAAGCCTTCATTCAGCAAAATTTCCCCTCCACTTCTCACTCACTTACCTCCACTCCTCCATCAGTTCCTCCTATACCTTATACACAAGAAAACCTACCTCTTTCCTCTTCTCCTGATGCATCAAGTGAATATCATGACAGTGGTAATGATGGGCAGGGAGGTGGCAGTAGCTATGAATAGCAAACAGATGATAGTGGGAATGAGGAAAATAGTGAGGCAGGTACAGAGTTTGATGATGAACAAGGAGATGACAACAACAATAGGGAACAAGAAGATGATGGTGGAAATCATGAAGATAGTGGTGCAGAAACAGATTCTAATGAAGAAGAACAGCAGAGTGATGATGACAAAGAAGAGGATAATGAAGAAATAAATGAGCATGGCATCCATGAAGGTAAAAATAGTGAACACTTGGAGCAATAAAGTGATAGTGATGACACAAATGAACCACACCCAAATACAGAAAAAGGTGTTGAGGATGAACAAGATGAGGACCAAGAGGGTAATGAAGACAATGATGAATATGACAGTCAACAAGAATATGAAAAGGACAGCCAAGAGAAAGATGAGCACAGGCATGACAGTGAGCACAATAATAGTGAAAATAGTGATAAAGTAAGTGAAGATGATGAAACTAAAGAAACAGAGGAAGATGATGAATAAGTAGAAGACCAAGAGCAGGCAGATGATGAGGTTGAAACTAATTTTGAAGAGGCAGACAGTGATAAAGACAATGACCCTGATAAGACAGTCAATGAGCAAGACAACTAAAAGGATTGTCATGACTGTCATGACACTAATCAGCCTTTACATGACCAAGAAAATCAAAGTGGCAGTGTTGATACTGAATAAGAAGAAGACATTGATGAAGGATAGAGCCAAAGTGAGGCAAGTGAAGAAGGTAATGATCCATTTGAAGGCCAAAGTAGCAGTGAAGAAAACAGTGAGGAATATAATGATGATTGTGATG
Source organism: Pinus albicaulis (assembly GCA_034641835.2). NCBI lineage: Eukaryota > Viridiplantae > Streptophyta > Pinopsida > Pinales > Pinaceae > Pinus > Pinus albicaulis. Next base: position 1,267,636,280 of record CM076574.1, on the reverse strand, counting down.
CTAAAGGTCAACAAGGGAGTAAACCAATGGGACATGAGGTGACTCATGGAAGTAAAGACAAAAATGAGAAGGCTTGTAAAAACACCAAAGATCAAGGCCATGATGGAAAAACCTCCAAAACCATCATCACCCCTCTCACATGCACATACCACAGAGGAAAAAGAAATTTGTTTGCTACCTCAAAAAGGCAAAGGGCCATCTCTCCTCCAGCTAGCAAGCCCAAGGACAAAGGCAAAGAAAAGATGGAAAGGATTGAGCAGCAAATAAAGGTAAAGAGAAGAAAAAGAATCAAGAAGACTTCTCAAGAGCCTCAATTCATTGATCTAGATAGTGACAATGAGAACAAGGAGATGACCACTAGATTGCTACTCTTGGACAAAGATGCACAGCTTAGGGAGTGGGCAAGAGACTTTGAGATGGCACAACGTGTCATTCACTATTACAAAGAGGAGCATAAGCATTTCAAGAAGGTAAAAAGATGCCTTTCTCTACAAAAGAAAATGACCAAGCACTATGCCAAGAAAAACATGCTTGCTCGTGCCAAACTGAAGGAGGCCCTCATAGAGCTAGAAAAACTAAAAATGGAAAAGGTGCATGATAGCCTTGGATTTTTGGCTGAGACTTCTCAACAGGTGTCCAAGACCTCTTGAGGGACCTCTCCACCAATTTTGAGCCAAATTGGACAAAAAAAAAAAAAATTGAAATTTTAAGCCCTCTTTGCGCAGCACCCTAGGCGCTATGTGCAAATTTGGTGCATCCTCAGCTTGCCAACTTTAAATTTTTGGATTCCTCACATCACCAGTAGTTTTCTCACAAAATTTTATATCATTTTGAGTAGTTTTGACCCCCCAAAAGGTCCAAAAATTCAAAATTTTGACCTTTCTGCCTCATTTTCAGACCAAGTGCTGCGCATAGAGCAGTGTTGGGAGAATTTTTTTTTGACAGGAAAATGGTATCCATTCATAAAAATAAAGGTATATTTTGAATTTATACTTCAATACCTTTCCAACAAGCCATCACGGAGCCTTTTGCGACATGGGGAAGGCCTCCAAATCACTGCTACAGGAAGACCCATTTTTGTTGTCTCTGTACTACACTTATGTGGCTGAAAAGTCAAAATGTGCATTTAGCAAGTTTTCAGACGTCTGTCACGGCTTAAAAGTCAATTTAATTTCTATAAGTGGCTGAAAAAGATACTTATTTTAGATATTTTGTGCCTTGGACCTTACAAGGCCTCAAGGACAATAGAGATACTTTTGTTTAACCAATGGACACCTAGATACTCTCTTAGATCTTTTTTATCCATGCATGATAAACAGAGCATGGAGACTCATTGTAAAATGTTGGCATTTGATGAGATTTAAAGAGAAATGCATGGTTTTCATGAGTTTGGAGAACAAATTTCTCTTGTGAAGATTGGTGAATCGCTTGCTTGGACTGATGATGGAGAGGCTTGTTTGCAGGATTCCTTAGCTTGGTGAATGGTGATGTCTTCTTAATTTGTTTATGTTTTCTTGTTCTCATTATGTTTCATCCTTCTTGGTTGCTATTAATTAGAAAATTATAGGTTGAGACATGCTCTTTGAGGCACCTCATTCCTCCTGTTTTTTATAGCCTTGATGTTTTCTTCTGTTTGGTCATCTTAAGGAATTCTTGATTTCTCCTTAGGCCCACCTAAACTTGTTTGTTTCATGTATGGATTATTATGCTAGTTTACAAGTATGATTCATGGTATTCCCTGCTTCCTTGAAGTTGTTCAAATTCTGTCTTGAAACCTCTCTTTGGAATATTGTTTGATAGGTTAATTCAAAGAGGTCTCGTTCGACCTTGCCCTTTGTCCATGTCTACCTACTTATTTCAGAGTTCTTTATAGCTTTATTTATGATGTTTAGGAGTTCCCTCTTCATATATTGAGCTATTGTGCTATCTTATATGTTTTCCAAAATTCTAAAGGTGAATTTACTAAAGTTAGAAGCTCTTATGCTTTATATGTTTCACTGGAATGTTTATCTTGGATATTTATCAGTTTAAGTATTGTTCTTTGAGCTTAATGGTTTGCCCTACCTCATGAGTTATAGCTTTTAACTATCCGTATTTAGGATCTCTTATTTTCTCCCAAATTTGATGTTCACTCCACCTCACACATTACTCTAAGGATCCATTTACCTTGCCGGATTGGCCCTGCAACACCCTCTGATTCAGCATTGAGACACTCATGACTTTCATTGACTCCATAGCCCAATGGCTTAGATAGACTCTCACTCCACCTATCCTACTTGACCATCTTACCCAACCAAAACAACAAACAAACCCCACAATTCACAACTATCCTAAAATCAGCCATCTAGAGCGAACAAGTTCACATCCTTCTCACAAAACAGAGAGAGCCCCCTCTCAGTCCAGGAAGGCTAGATCCTAGGACTCCAAAGACTGGTTTCATGTTACCCTATCATTTGGTTTAGCCAATCTTCCAAATCATGGGACACTAATAGTATCCAAGTTATTGGATCCTTGCCATAAAAATTCCTCGTATCTATATTTGGAATATGGTGGGTCTTAAATCCAACATTAGATTCTATGAAATCATGATTAACATTTCTTTTGTTCTCATCATGAGTTTCCTCTACTACCTTTTCTCCATTAGGAAGCTTTTCTTGTAGCAACTTTTCCAACCCTTCCTTCAAACCTTCCATGTATTTTTTCAAATATTCCATGTTGCCTTCTATCTTTGCTTCCACACCATCCATCTTAGCTTCCATGCCATTCTTCAAACCATCCATCTTAGCTTCCATGCCTTTCTTCAAACCATCCATCTTAGCTTCCACACCTTTCTTCAAACCATCCATTTTTCCTTCTATACCATCCATCTTAGCTTCCACATCGTCCATTTTAGATTCCATGCCATTCTTCAAACCATCCATCTTATCTTCCATTCCTTTCTTCAAACCATCCATATTAGCTTCCACACCTTTCTTCAAACCATCCATTTCATTTTTTTTACTTTTTACGAGAGAGAAATTTGTTGCACTTGGTCTTGTAATTTTGATATATCATGTTTCACTTCTTCCTCTTCATGAGTCATAGTAGAGCCTGATGAGGGCTTGATGGGTGTTAAATTATTTTTAGGATGAATTTTATAACCCAATACTGATATCTATGCTTCAATATTCCCTTAGAATCACTTCAAACTAATTTCTCAAACAAGACTTATGAAATTTTTAAAAACAAAACACACTTTTTTCTTTCTTTTTAGGAGCTTGATATTGAAATTGATGTATCTTTGTAATTTCGAATCCCCAATATTTTATATTATGTAATTTAGAAGCCCTCAGAATATTATTTCCAATTCCATAGGTCAAACTTGATTTGGATTCAAGAAGACAAAGTCATGCACAATCTCCCACAATGGCCTAATTATGGACTGGTTCAGTAGAGTGAACTTGTACAGTGTGCCACATGTCATTGTTTCCTCCTTCGGATCTGAAATTGATACCCAAGAAACTATAGTCCATTTAATTTCGGCCACTTTTATAAAATTCTAATCTGATGCTCAAAGAGATATTTATGATGATTTTACCAAGGTCACCTCTTTGAGATCAAATTCGAGAGCCTGCAAAAACCCTAACTTCCACAGATCATATCTCCAAAAATATTGCAAACCAAGATCTGAAATTTTTACACGAAGTTCCTTAGGATTTCTCCACAAATGTGTTTTTTTTAGCTTATGAACCTTGGCAGAAAATTATTTATAGTGACAATTCCACGATGACCTGTTTGAATCAGAGAAACCCTAGAATCCAAAGCTCTGATACTAAATTTTATGAAACCAGCTCCCAAAATAGAAGAAAAGAGAGATCACCGCCTTATAAATCAGCCGCTTAGAGGGGGAAACCTCCTTTACATTACATAAATGAACAATTCTTGGATGACACAAATGAAAAAACCTCCTTTCTATATATAGGAGTCCATGGGGTCACAATATAATCTTAGCTGACCTAACAATAATAATGTAAGGGCACAATAATAACAATATGGGGACTACAGGGGTGCTAACACTGGAAAATTGTACAGCAGAAGATGACATCAATTAATGTCGAGCCCAAGGATTTACAGGATAAGAATACATTATGGAATCAATAAGTATTTAAAATCTCTAAGGTTTTGAGAAAATTAGATTTGAACTAGTCATAAATGCTCAAATGTGTGATTTTTCCTTCGATAAGAGCGCCTTTTTGCCTGATAAGTGTGCATTCCTGGAAATGGAAAAAAGTCACTTTCCGAGACCACAAAAAGCAAGGACAGTTACTCCTTATGTGAAAGCCACCTAAGGACAGCCACCAGCACCTCCTTAGTCATTATGTGAGCACACAAAAGAATATTTGAGCACACAATGGAATCACACCTCTCCCTTGGGTCACCATCCATCATGTACCAAGGGAGGGAAGGAGGATTTGAAGCTCACCTATATAAACCCACCAAGATATGAACAAATGGTGATCACAAAGTTATGTTGGCCAAAGTTTCCCAAGCAACACCAGCATTGTGTGTGACCCGGAGCTGGAGCTAAAGAGGATTCGATAGTTGGCCACCCAACATCATAGTCCACCACAGCAGAGAGAGAGAGTTAGATTCCATCAGAGGCATAACTTGGAAGGAAAACATCCTTGCATCAGAACCTAGAGCCATTGCCTAGGGGCCCTTTGGCAAGTGGGTAATATTTCCTTTTATTCCGAACATTTAATAAGAAGAGGCCACCGAGCCATTGATTGCATTATTACTGTTTGGAACTCTCTATATAGCTTCTTTTGTGTTTTTAGTTTTAGTTTAACCAGAGCATACTGCAGCATATCATTTCCATTAATTTTTATGCTTTTCATCTCCCCCCACATTCTGCCTATTACCAATATTTTAGAGAGTGTACCACACTCTCTAAGCTTGTTTGCTTTCGTACACCCGTGTGTTGAATCCACAACAACAGGATTGGCGACCCCACTAATGTGTTTCAAGTTTATGTGGTTGTGCCATCTTTTGCAGGAGACCCTTTTTCTATGCTGAAGTGGAGCTGACAGTCCTCTAACCCATCTTGTAGTCCCTAGACTCACTAAGGTGTCAGACAGAAGAAGCATCTCCTAATATTTTTACTTGCAGGATTTTTGCACACAGTTTTTCCACACAGAGGCACATTGCGTGCATTCAAGAGTGACCTGCGTGCAGGAAGGCACACCTATCAACATCTTTTGCGCGCAAATTGTAGAGAGATTTTTTCTCCCTATTTCTGCATTTTTTCTGCTTGTAAGTGTGTTGGGAAGCCTCTAATGTATCTGCCAACACCTATGTTGATACCCCACAGCTTTTGAGAACTCATTTTTTGCTGCTCTCTGTAGGCATTTAGTTAGTTTTCATTTAAGTTGGTTTTTGCAAAAAGTGTTCACATAGTTTAAGTAGGGGGTGAATTAACCGTTTCTTTCCGAAAAAATTATTTTTTTTGCACATTCTGGTATGCACACTTAGCTTAACTATTCCAAGTAAGTGGCTCAAAGCCACATATGCATAAGCTAGTGTAGAAATTGTTTAGTTTAAATTCAATTTTTGCATTTAGGAAATTGCGGGACTAGGATTGAATCGCCAATTAGAGCAAGTAATCTCTACTGTCTTTGCACGATTTGGTGACCCTAGACAAGCATATGAACGCTCTACATTCATGATTCGCCATCTCCCTTTAGTCACTCATATAGACTAACTAGGAGGATTTGGAAGCGGCCCATTATCCGCAAATGCTTTCTATTTGAGCAAGGAACAACGTCACATTATGTTCAAATTATGAGATTGTTCGCCATACGCTCACACACTTTCACCCACTAAGAAAAGAAATCACCTAAAAATATCTTAAACCAACTCACTAAATTCTCCCCACAGGGGCCACAAGAGAATTTATAGATTAAGTTAAGATCAAGGAGGTAGGCATCCAATAAGCCGCCTTGATCACACTTCACATTGACACATAGAAGTTGTGTTTTTAGGGAGCTTTTGAATCCACCTATCAACCCATGGAAAAGAAAACCTGAGCACGGCAGAGATCCGATTCAGAGGGGGTTAGGCTTAGGCGCAGTGTGTGCAGTATCAGTTGGGGCTACCTTACCCGGCTAATACTTGGTACTGTTAGGTGACTACCAAGAAGCCCAAGACTCGAACGCTCACATGGGACGGTGGTTCCTAGTGGCCAAAACTAGGGCATCCTTTACCCTATAGGTGACGGTGCAGGCAAGAGCCAGACCCTCTACCCTTACCTTGGTTTATTCTCTTCGGCTGACTGGGGGCGTCGCTAGCTCTTACGGGACGTTGTGCCAAAATTCGCAAGAAATCCTCTCAAGGCCTGGTTACTTTTGAGTTTGTGAGGATGTATTAAGTCTTCTAGGATTTTGAGTATCACATGCAAACAAAAAAAACCATTTTTTGCTTGATTGATCACATAGATTAATTTAAAGGAAAATTCATTTCATTTTCGCTTTGTTTTATGTATGTGGCCATAAATTTGTCATGATCACAGACTCGATCCCCTCGAAAATTTTTTCCAAAACCTAACCTAGTCGACACTCAAACGGTTCCAACAGAACCTCTCATTCCAGGCGTCTTTTGGACCTCCCCCCATTACCGGGAGGGGTTCCAAGCCTTTCGCCGTTTAGGAATCAAAGACAGAACATTGCCTCAATGGTTGGTTCCTTCTTTCTTGGAGCAACCTTAGCTGGGAACCCTAGTCGGTCTCCCAATACCACACCACACACCACTCCCCCCTTGTCCCCTGGGGGCAGAGGAGTGCATCCCATACGGGAAGCTAGCTGAATTCACAATAGGGTACGTCATAGACTAACCCTTGTTCTAACCAGAACTTCGTGTCTTCACACATTGCCATGGCATCAACCTCCCAGTCACCCTTCTTAGCGACGTTAAATCTACCAGATTTGACCAAGCTCACTAATGACCCCATCGCACACGACCCCAATTGGCCTCCCATGCCCATGAAGCTCCCTTCAGACATACCAAAGTTTGAAGGCAAGCAAGCGAAAGACCCAGGAAATCATATAATTACCTTTCACCTGTGGTGCTCATCAAATAGCATCATTGACGATACGATTTGGTTGAGGCTATTTCAACACACTCTCATGGGAGTGGCTGCGAAATGGTACATAGAGAAACCTCATGCTTCACATAGAAGCTTTAGCGCCCTCTCTACCATGTTCCTCACATACTTTCAGTTACCCATTCACCATGTTTCGGGAATGGAGCTACTGACTCATTTCAGACAATCCCCCTCTACCCATATTTCAGAACATCTCCATGAGTGGATACAGCGTCGTAATTTATGCAAAGCACAACTCGACAGTCGAGTCCTTTTATATTTATTCTTACAAACTCTGAAAATGTATATTTCAAAGGATGTGGCACAACGTAGCCCCACATTTGAAGAGGACGCAATCAATAAAGCCCAATAGCTTGAATTGATCTACATGCAATCAGGATACATATACAATATCCTTCCCAAAGCTTCGCGCCTACAATCTTATCAAGAGCTTCCAGGCGCGTCTAACTCTGCAGACAGACTTATTGGGTCAATGACCCAAGGGTACCTAGGCAACAACAATCAGAATCCTGATTACACACATGGGTCTACCCAGAACATGTATCAACCTAGATTTCAAAGTCATCATATGCAGCAGAAATATTTGACTAATAGGGCACTAGCATATCACCAAGGAGGACCTTATCCTTCGGCTGAGGGGACCCAGTACACGGGAAGAAAAACTGATGGAAGAACTCCCCCCCAAACGGCCAGGTGCAAACATGGGACAGCAATATGCTTAGTCCCAAGCACATAAACCACCTATGCAAAATAATGCACAGGTGAAATTTGTGCAGCCGTCCCAAAATAAACCACACCAGTATGATCATGAGAATTATCCTCCTAACGTGGTTAAGAGAAAAGTAAAATATAAGCCCAAAGGGAACCTTAGACAGGGGGGCAGCAACCAACAGCACCCACTGTTATCCCAGGTTGGAGGTAACTCTAGCCGAAATCAGAACAAGGAGCCAAGAAATGCCCAAAAGCAAGGCAAAAGGCCACCTCTATGAAAAAACCATTCTTGTTCAATATGTGGTGAGTACGGGCACTATACTCACCACTGTCCCAAACTCCATGAGCTTAAAAAGCTTCAGAGTAACCGAGGACAAGGAGTATCTTCCTAGACAACTGCGGTTATGCAAGAACCCTACCCCCATCAAGGAACGGTCAGCACTCAACAACAAAACCCCAACGATTCCAGGAAAAACAACCATGAAATTTACATGGCTGGGGAAGAAATGTTTTTCCAAACTCAGAATCGTAGCTATGACACCCCACCAGACACCAGTACGTCAGGGGCTAGTATGAACACGCTGAATGCACCTTTAACCATTCCAAATATTCCTTTGGAACCATTTCCAAAAATGGTGAAAGGGCCTAATAGGCGAGCAGGTAACTACTCCAAAGTGGCCCACAATTATAGCATCGTAGATGATTAAGCTCAATCACTTGCTGCTATGTCCGCATTGGAATTACAGTAGTCATGCCCAAAGCAATGGAAAGCCCTACTTTCCGCATTAGGCATCGTCAACCCTGCCGACACGCACATGATGGCTTTTGACTTAGACAAAGCCACCCCTAGGCTTCCCTCCATGGTCGACTTCCAGATACCAATATCGGTACAGAATATCAATATTCACTGATATGTCATTGACAAGGGTGCATCCACGTGAATCATGTCAAAGAATGTATGGCAGAAGTTAGGAGCCCCCAAACTCAAACCTTCTGTCATCACACTTAGAGCATACGACGGTCGTCCCTCGACCCCCGTCGGTCTCTTCCAAAATGTATCGGTCTGTTTAGCCGGCAAGACGATCCACATAGACATCGAAGTCTTGGACGCTCACTTGGATTACAATATACTCCTTGGGCGGAGTTACATGTACGCAATGACTGCCATAGCATCCTCTGTTTTCTGCATCATGATGTTCCCCCACGAGGATCGAATCATCATAGTAGACCAGCTCACGCACACTGAAAAGTGTCCCTTGACCAACACAGATATGGTTCTACCCTATGTAGATACAGCCACAAATGGTCTTTTACGGTATCAAGAATATGGCCCTGGCCAATTCAAACCGTTATCCGCCCTAGGGTCATTCCTAGGAGATCCTCCCATTATCCCTGAGGTATCGCCGGATGCCACAGGGGCCTGAGTATGCATGATGTCCACATAAAGCACCGAGGTTAGTTAGGACACGGACTCAAGTAATAACGACACCGAGGCATCAGCTACTACAGCCTCCCTAGTCTATGCCGCCTCCCAAACTCCTTTCCTCTACCCACCTCCTGGCTTCACTTCCCAGCAGGTCTTGGCAACACTGGTATTACCCAATATATCATTGGCATTCCCAGTGTGGTATCTCGTTCCCCCTCCAGGAATGCCAGCTACCAATGTTACTGCATTTGGATTAAATCCCCCTGGTCCTGAGGAGCCCCAACCTACCCAAGAAGTAGTCGAAACCGCCCCTACAAGGGAAATTCCCATTACGAAACCAGCGACCACGACAAAGAAAATCACCAAGAAAGGAAAGAAAGTGACAACCCCCACCATGCAAAGGGAGTCATCAGCTTACACTACATGTGATGTGACAGGACACCTTACCCATATATGCCTGGAGTTGGATGAATTAAAACCACTCCTCGACTACAAGGTAGGCACGTTGACCCGGCGTTCCCATAAAAAAAAACTTGCCACCAAAAGTACAGCCAAACCGCTACGTACCAATCATGCATGCGCCCTCCGCGACACCTATGGGCATTATACCCACCATTGTCCAGAAGTACCACGGTATATGGACGCCTTACACGTGATCGAGTGATCCTATCAAGAGGACCCCTCTATCCAATCTATCAATGACAAGCCTCGTATCATCGTGTACCTGCAGGAAGAGCAACGATCACCCGAACGACCCCCTGCCATACCACCTCCCCGAGTTGAAAGGTGCATACTTTGCGATGAACTTGATCATTTCATCATTGACTACCCAGCCTTGGAAATGTTCCAACGATGGTACCCAGTTCATGTAGTGTACCGCGCTAACATGGATATTCAATATTCTTGCCAGATATGCGGGGACAATTACCCTGTACGTCATTGTCACTACGTACCAAGATTCTACATAGCTTTAGATTGTATGCGATCGACCATCGTTTTCCTCTCCCAAGAAGATGGTGCAGACTGGGATTCCATGAACAGTTCGACGACCCAAGAGGATGTGAGAAATACATCCACCCCATCATGGCCATCCGGAAGATAGCCAATTAGGGAAATCCGTCCCCCACCAAACGCCGACAACACGACACCCCACATACGATTCATGACATCATGCGTCGGAACCATGACTCAAGCTATCTACTCATCTACCATAGGTGTCGAGACAGCTGTAGCTACAAGAGTAGTTTTCCCTATGACAGTACAGACCCAATCTATCTGGACTCTATCAACGGCGTCTGGTTCCACCACACCCACATTGGAATATTTGCCGTGTTTCTCAACTAGCTCCACCAGGATCACCCCCATTCAGTATAAACCTATGAAGCAACAATCCCCTTTTGAGACCTTGTTTCATTTGGATGAGGATATCCTAGAAACCATGACAAAGCCCGATTACCCATGGGATGCAATGCATCACCGCTCATTGTTTCTCCCCAAGAAGGCAGTCAGTCCTGACAAGACAACTGAACCAGAGATCTATGCGATCTAATCAAAATACTTTCTGCCATCAGGAAAGGTCGACTGGTTTAAAACCCCATCCCCGCGCCTGATGCATTTGAGGAAGGAAATATGTCGAATATTTCATCTACCTTCAAGGTGAACATATCTCAAAATATGTCAAAATTCGAAGAAATCTTGCTGGGGGTAGCATGTTCACCAGAAGAAGTAGCCTCTTATACCAAATTATTACAAGAGTATTGAGATATCTTCGCTTGGGATTACTCAGAAATGCCTGGGCTTAGTCCTATGATCATAGATCACCATATTGACACTTGGTCGGATGTAACCACATTCCACCAAAAACAACGTCAACTGCACCCGTCAAAGGCAGAAGCAATAAAACGAGGAATTGACAAGCTTCACAAAGTTGGGTTTATCTACCCCATTGCCTATACATCTTGGGTTTCTAACCCTGTTCCCGTCATGAAAAAACAGGGCACCATACGCGTCTGCACCAATTTTCGGGATTTGAACAAAGCTTATCCTAAAGAGAATTATCCCACCCCATTCATCGACCAAGTTATCGATGCTTGCACTGGCCACGAGGCTCTATCCTTCATGGATGGGTTCTCTGAATATAATCAAATCCAGATCCGTCGTACAGATCGGTACAAAACTGCGTTCACCACCCCCTAGGGCACATTCACATACAAGGTAATGCCATTTGGCCTAAAAAATGCTGGAGCTACCTTCCAAAGGGCCATGAATTACATATTTCATGACTTGGCACACCTTATCCTTGCCTACTTGGACAACCTTATGGTACGCTCTAAGAAACGCTCTGACCATCTCGAGGATCTACGATTGGTATTCCAACGATGCCATCAATACAACCTGCACTTGAACCCTCTTAAGTGCATCTTCTACGTCAACGCAGGAATACTGTTAGGTTTTATTATGTCCCAGCAAGGGATTCAAGTCGACCTTTAAAAGTTCAAGCCATTAAAGGGGTCCCTCCACCTCGAACCCTCAGGCAACTCCAAAGCCTGCAAGGAAAGGCCAATTTTATGAGACACTTTGTCCCAGAATATGCCACCTGTGCTCAAGGGTTCCTTCACCTCCTCCACTAGGAAATCCCGTTTAAATGGGGTGATCATGCCCAACAAGCATTCGACGCACTGAAAGAAATACTATCTTCAGCACCACTTATCAGCCCCCCAGACTATAACAAGGATTATATCCTATATCTATCAACCTTTGACTCCACGTTGGCCAGAGCATTGGTCCATGAGGGCCCAGATGGGAGGGAGCACATAATCTATTACGTCAATAAAACCCTATCAAGTCCCGCATTAAGAAATGAGCCCGAAGAAAGAACTGCCCTAGCATTAATCCACGCAGTACAAAAACTTCGCCACTACATTATCTTAAAAACAACCACGGTCACAGCAGATACTAATCCCATCAATTACTTTCTCACGTGCTGACTAATGAACCACAAATACGCCTGCTGGATAGTCATTCTCCAAGAATACAACTTATAGTTTTTCTCTCCCAAAATAAAAAAGGCACTCGCCCTAGAAAAGTTCACTACAAACCTCCCAGGAGATTCCAAAGGATCACCAGTAAATGATTCGCTACCAAATGAAAACCTGTTCTTTGTAGCAACCGATGACCCTTGGTATGGGGATATTCTCCTATTCTTGCGAACCCAAAAGTTCAAACCTCACCTCACGCGAGACGACCATCGGCGCATACGCCAACAATCCCCTCGATACCTCCTCATAGGAGATGTCTTATACATAAGAGGCATTGATACAATCTTGCGGTGATGCCTCACTCACAATCAAGTAGAGCAAGCCCTGAACGACTACCACATAGGTGCATGCGGCAGCCATCTATCCGGAATGGCTACCGCCTAGAAATTCCTACGCGCAAAGTATTTTTGATTGTCCCTATTTCGCGACTGTATCACGACAGTCAAAATATGCGAGCGGTGCCAGCACTTCGCCCACAAGGCAAGAGCACCACCCGTCCCTCTGCATCCTATCATTGTAGCCGGCCTCTTCTGTAAGTGGGGAATCAACTTCATGACTTGTAACCTAGCCTCATCAGGAAACCATAAATACATCATCGTGGTTGTCGATTATTTCACCAAGTGGGTCGAGGCCATGCCCACATACGACAACACAGCAGAAACCGCCACTCGATTCCTGGTCAACCACGTGATAGCCCGATTTGGCGTCCCCAAAGAGTTAGTTTTCGACCACGAAAGGCACTTCGGAAACGAAGTCTTCGAGGATCTATCTCTTCATCTTGGATTCACCCATGAATTTGCTTCACCATATTACCCCCAGTCCAACGGACAGATAGAGGCCATTAAAAAAGTACTCAAAACTATGTTACAGCGCATGGTGAATAACAACAAACCAATTGGTACCACATGCTCTTCTCCGCCCTGTGGGCATACCGCACGGTAGTTAAGACTTCCATTGGTTTTACTCCCTTCCACTTAGTATATGGAATCGAAGTTGTGATCCCCATAGAACGCGAGATCCCAAACTTGCATACCGCCATCGAACTCCTTGATGACACCCAGCCTCTAGAAAAACGCGTAGTACAACTAGAGCTAGTTGACGAAAATAGGCCACAATCGTTGCAACACAACGAGGCCCATAAAAAAAGGGTAAAAGCATCATTCGACCGCCACATCACCCCTCACTCATTTACTGAGGGAGAGTTAGTCCTTCGCTATGATGTCGCAAAAGAGGCCTTAGGGCTAGGAAAGTTTGAAACCCTGTGGAAAGGGCCCTATATCATAAAACATTGTCCCCGGTAAGGGGCATACATCTTGACGGAACCGGACGGGACCTACCTCACTAACCCCGTCAATAGCCTTTACCTCAAGAAGTTCTACCCACAAGGACCCCAATAGCCCTTATCCCCTAGAGTTATAATACACAAAAATCCCAATACCAAAATATTTTTGACCCAAAGACCTAAAACGCGCTCAAAATACCAACATGGATCACCACCTTGAACCCTATTTCGGGTTTTATGATGGAGCATCGTGATCGTCTCAAAACTTAGGTGCAGCCGCCTAGGTCATCTACCACCCTGACCGATCACCACTGTGTTCAAATGGCGTGTGCATCAGATCAGCAACCAACAATTAGGCAGCATATGACGTCGTTATCGGACTTATGTGCGAGGCCCTCAATCAGGGCATCCGCCATATACATGTCTACCTAGATTCCCAGTTAGTGGTATCATAGTTAAACCAAACATTTGAAACCAGAGACGCAAACATATTTAGAAAATATTTGTGTGCCAAAAGATTAAGCATACAATTTGATTACATTACATTCTCACATGTATCAAGGAATCAAAACCAAGCAGCTGATCACATAGCTAACAATATTCTAGACTGGAATGCATCTCGAGTAAACCACCATACATAAAAACCAAAAAACATAGATATCCATCAGCATAACACAAAATGCATAAACCGAAATAGATAACACACCATGTAGAGCCGTAAAAAGATCTCTCATATATATATCAAAAAATATGTGTATCTGAGAACAAAAATAGTATCATTGGCCCATTGGCCAACCCAAAAATACAACGGTCATCAAAAATAAGGGAAGCATCCTCATAACGGGTGCTTTCCCTGTACAAATCTACTTTAGGGGGTGTCCCCTCAAGAGGAGCACCTGGGCCCACCACTACTCCTGGTGCCACCACCAGAGCTGTTGTCGCCACTGCGATAGCTACCCGTCGTAGAGTGGGCCAGTAATCCCTCTCGCAGGCCATCACTGTTTCTAGCCAAGCCTCCTCGAGGTCATTTATAAAACCTCGGGTAAGCATCCCATGGGTCAAACAATCCACTCGACCTCGGAAGTCCTCTAAAGCCTCCACCTGAGCCGTAAGTACTGCGATGCGCTCCTCAAATGCATCTACACGAGCTCGCTCAACCACTACCTCCGTTGCAGTCGAGCTACTGCCCTCACCAAAAGGTCCAGCACCATCCTCGCCAGGTCCACCATCATCCCCGCCCGGTCCACCTACGGCACCTCCTCCCCAACCACCCGGCGGTCGTGGTAGAGGACCGTGACCCACCAGTCGGGCCACTGGGCGTCCCACCTCGCCAACATTTGCACGAGTAACCAAAATAATTCCAGTGTCAATAAAAAACACTCAAGTACATAAAAACTTGAACAAATGCAGAAATATAGCACATACCTGCGAGACCCCAAACATAACCGAAAGGGAGACTGATATCTGGGTCACCCTGAAAATCCATCCCCGCGTACGGGAATGGAAAAAACATCTGTGGATTGGCATCACACCAGGCCTCCTTCGTGTCATTCCAATAATGACCCACCATGCCACCACTGCCGCATGGCATCACCGAAGCCCACCTCCTCATGTGTGGCTTTTTCGGCCCCCCAAAAGGCACAGCCACCACGGGCCTCAGCAGCACGACCCTCTCGTACATAATGTTGCATAAGATGCTAGTGCACACAAATGATTTGGATCCACATTGGACCCTGTTTAGTTGCGACACCATACCATCAAAGCAGAAGCGGGAAAAATCGAAAAAATGCCCATTCCTCAAGTGGCGTAAAACTCCCACCTGTGGGCCCGATGCCCAATGTGGTGCAAACGACCCGGCCAGTCACACAATAATGTCCAGAGCACACCGCTTAGCCACATCTTTCACTGATGTGATATTGATGCACCCCTTAGTAAGAGGTGCACCACCGCAATGCCTCCCCCGGAACCTGTCCATGTTCACTCGTCCAGCAGGAAGTGGATACCTCAGCGCCCCGCCCTGAGGCAGTAATCCGGTCACAAAGTATATATCCGTCTCTGGACAGATAATCAAGTTCGTCCCCCTCAGGACACACATATTGCACCTCCTGCACTAATGTTGTATGATATAATGTAACAGTCATTCCTGTGACCGAAGGAACTCGTTTTCAGCAAATTTCAAGAGGCCCCATGCGGACGACTGACGGCGCACCCCAGCATCAGCAGCCAGAGCAGTTTGGATCTCGGGCCAATCTCGTTCTCTCCACACCAACCTGCCAAGAAACAGGCACCCATTAGTACATAGGAGAAACATCAAAAGGGACAACAAAAACCCATTTTTTTGCAAAATCCCTGCCCTTGCGTGCATGTCTCTCAGACAGGCGCGCCCTTGCGCACCTGTTTCATTTACAGGCGCACCCTTGTGTGCAAAAAGGAGGGAACAGTGCGCCTTCGCGCGACTGTCCCTCAAAAATAAGTGCAAGAGGGGCGCCTCTTTGCTTAGATCGCCCGTGAAATCTAGGACAAAAAGCCCCTTTGAGGCCGTACAAACCCAATTTTTACGACCCCCGGCATCACCAAACTGAAAAATTTGAAATGCAGGACGTCATGGAAGTTACCTCGGCATAATATCGCTAATCCCCGATACACAAGCTGATCACAACGGCAAGAAAGGCTCTGCAATCACCCCTGATCTCCCAAAACTCAGCAAGTACAAATGAATAGGATTAGGGCCATAATCCCATATTTATCGCCCTTTTCCAGAACTTCAGAGGTCCATAACAGAAGATCAGAAGGCCCATTCTGAAAACCGTAAGTTGCACCATCATCAGCATACCATGAAGAATGAAAGCAATGCCCGACATTCTCTTTCTGAAGGAATATTTTTTTAAGTGTCGACAGGTATGCACCCTCCCATCTTCCTTTCCAAAATTCATTTTTTTCAATAAAATTGGATGAAAAGAAGGTGCTTTCACTTGAGGTAATTTTTTTTTGCAGGAAGAACCCACAAACCATTCACAACACCATCCACTAAAAGTTCCGGAGCAGGTATCATTATACTCTCAGCATGATAGAGTCTCAGAAAACTTTGCATATCCTGACATCATTTCTCCATCAGAAATAAACCATAGGGTCCTCGTATCCAACCACGTTTATTGTCACCTCACGCTGCATATGATAAACATCTGCGTTGGTCGGTAGAGCCTCCCCTCCATGGTGATTGTCATCCAAAGTAGACCATACATCACCCCACAAGTGATGCCATGTCCATACCATTTTAGTCCGGGAAGCACCTCATGCCCATCCACATATCATGCATAAGGTCAAGTTCACCATTTAAACTCAACCCCCCTTCCTGGATGATTAGGTTATACAAGCAGATTGAAAGCGCACCTCCACGCACCGCATTTGGCTCGCCATACCTATGCCCTTCGCCACTTCGCCCTCATATTTCACCTTTTCTCCCATGGCAGTAGTCCCCCATCTCCCTTGGTCGAAGTATTTCACCCCCCATGCACACACCATTACGATAGTCATAGTCGGTTCACACCCGCCCTAGAAATCCTACCGACTCCAGGGATTTTTCCTTCAGAAATACCTATGACTACTGCCAAGCTGCTCAAGCATACTTTGACCTCGGGCCACTGAATCCCATCATCTGTTTTCAGCCACCGCTCACCAACATGGCTATGTTAAACCCATCATATCTCGATCCCATACCCCTTAGGTCGGTGACTCATGGTCCGTTTAAGGCTTCCTTTTTGTTGACCTCAACACCTCTTTTCCAAAAAGGAAGTGGTACCTTAGATGACCCCTCCCCATGCAAAGGGGTATCCTCAAGTGGCACTATGGGAGACATCATTATCCACAAATGTCATTGATCCTCTTGACATTCGACTACAGCAAAATCTTTCATGTCACGATGGTATCGTACCTTACAACCATTTCACTTTGATCAAGATCCGTCGAAGACTCGTGCCTTCATAAGCGTCTCTGATAACAATGCTTACACGGGAAGGTCCCAGCCAGTACATATGCATACATGGCACAGTGATATGCCATACCAAGATTACGCATATGGGTACCACATTCCACCCATCGTCAAAGAAAAAATTCCCCTAAGGGCGTCAACAATCGTTGTCAACAACCACCAGCATCACTGCCACAACAGTAGCACAGACAACAAATGTATCTGTCAATTTTGTTTAACTAGCCATAGCATCATGAGCATGGGACATGCCCACCTCGTTGAAATTTTGTAAATATGTTGTATATTTTGTCTCCTTGCTAGGGGTCCCTTAGGCCATGGTTATCTCGGAAACAGTGCAAGGTGTTGTCAATTCCAAGAATACACACAGACATCTCTCTCTTTATCTCTCTCTCTGCGTGTGATACAGAAAAGAAACTATAATGTATTTCAGCTATATAGTTATTCCTAGACCTCACACATTAGGGGGCAACTATTAACACTGGAAAATCGTACAGCAGAAGACGACATCAATTAATGTCGAGCCCAAGGATTTACAGGACAGGAATACATTATGGAATCAAGAAGTATTTAAAATCTCGAAGGTTTTGAGAAAATCAGATTTGAACTAGTCATAAATGCTCAAATGCATGCTTTTTCCTTCGATAAGAGCACCTTCTGCGTGCCTTTTTGCCCGATAAGTGCACATTCTTGGAAATGGAAAAAAGTCACTTTCTGGGACCACAACAAGAAAACGACAATTACTCCTTATGTGAAAGCCACCTAAGGACAGCCACCAGCACCTTGTTAGACATTATGTGAGCACACAAAAGAATATTTGAGCACACAATGGAATCACACCTCTCCCTTGGGTCACCATCCATCATGTACCAAGGGAGGGAAGGATGATTTGAAGCTCACCTATATAAACCCACCAAGAGATGAACAAATGGTGATCACAAAGTTATGCTAGCCAAAGTTTCCCAAGCAACACCAACATTGTGTGTGACCCGAAGCTAGAGCTAAAGAGGACTCGATAGTTGGCCACCCAACATCTTAGTCCACCACAGCAGAGAGAGAGAGTTAGACCACATCAGAGGCAGAACTTGGAAGGCAAAAATCCTTGCATCGGGACCTAGAGCCATTACCTAGGGGCCCTTTGGCAAGTGGGTAATATTTCCTTTTATTTCGAACATTTAGTAAGAAGAGGCCACCGAGCCGTCGTTTGCATTATTACTGTTTGAAACTCTATATATAGCTTATTTTGTGTTTTTAGTTTTAGTTTAACCAGAGGATACTTCAGTATATCATTTCCATTAAGTTTTATGCTTTTGAGCTCCCCCCACATTCTACCTGTTACCAATAGTTTAGAGAGTCGACCACACTCTCTAAGCTTGTGCCATTTCGTACACCCGTGCGTCGAATCCACAACAACAAGGGGTACAACAATAACAATAAGGGGGATACACTAACAACAATAAGGGACTACATTATTAATATAGAGCCATAACATCTCGCCACATTTCAAGCCCTTTACTTTACTCAAGTCATTCTTATACTTACCCTACATTCATGCTGCAAGTGCCATGTCCTTATATGCCCTCTTCATTGGATGAATATCCTCATCTCGCAACTCTTCCTTAATGAATTCATCCCACAGCCTATTCCAGTCTGACAAATTCTCTCTGGAAACCATCCCTTTGATGAAGGGCTTCCATTCATAAGTGAAACCTTTCAAGGAAATCCTCACAATATCATTCTCTGAAATAGTCACATTGATGGAAACAAGCTCATATTTTACTTGAGACAATCTCGTCAGATACAAAGTCACTCCTTCACCCTGCAACATCTTGGTGGACTTCAGCTTATCCTCCAATACAAGTACCTAATTCTCATTCTTATTCTGAAAAAATTATGAAGATCCATCCACATCTCATGTGCATTTTTCTCCCCAAACAAATGAGGTATTATGGGATCCTTCACACCATCAAGGATGATCAATCTCACCCTCGTATCCAAATCCTCATACACTTCCAGATCCTTTGGGCCAGTTGGATTCTTGATGGCTTTATCGATGAACTCCCAAATCCTGTTGACTTGCAAGACCAAATTTTTCCTTTCTTTCCATGGACTATAGTTGGAACACCCCCCCCCCCCAAACCTGTCCTCATGTTGGAGACCGACCTACAACTTTAACATTGTAGTGAGCCATTCAGCTACAATTTGACCGAATCCCTCTTAAGTTTTACTTAATTGTGCACTATCATGATTCATTGTCTTTAAAAGTAGCTCAAACACACTCTGATACCATGTTGAATTGCCACAATCTTGGGTCTAGGATAGAATCCTAGAATCTTTGACGCTGCCAAATAAGGAATCTAAATAAAAGCTACTTTTCACAATGGAATATAAATAGTAGTAAATCACACATGAACAAGTATATACAATGTTATGTAAAATATTGTACAAGTATGTATAGCAACCCAATATTTGTTATATTAAACCAACTAAATAATACAATAGCCTAGGACTTCCCATACAATGGATAATGACCCTGAATTATCCACAAGTACAAGAATACAAGATACGATGAATATATTGATGCAGTCTCTATGTCGTATCTCATCATGTCAGTCCTTTGCTCCCATTCTGCTCTCTAGTTTCCCTTTAGTCCATTAAAGGACAACACAGAGTCTCCAGGAGGGCTCTCACCTATCACTGCAGCAAGCCATTTCTGCTTCAATGAACACAGGTTGATCCAATCTTCTCTTCTAGGCTGGTCAACACCTAAGCTCCAATCTTCCAAGCTAGTAGGTTCTTTCATCCATCTAAGAGCTACACATTAGGCTCAATCCTTCACCTACCCTTCAGTTTTCAAGCTCTCATTATGACTGCTTGTCAAGGGCTACTTTGAGCTATCAACACACTGACCTCTTTATCATTGTGGTTTCCCTTCTTTCCTTAGCTCATTTCCTAGGCTGCATGTTCCTCTTCTTCTATAATGAGAAATATGCCTTACGACCCTCCCAACAAGCCTAGAACAGTCTTGTAGTACACCTATGACAACTACAGGGTTTGCGGCTTAGTGAAATAGTGAGAAACCATCCTTATCCTTGCACCATATGAGCTCAGATCTACTCAAATTCCTCTGCTACCCCTCGGCCCTGTAAAAACAATAAAAAAGTCCTTAAATTTATCGCTTATGCACCTCTACCTTCTCTTCTTTGAGCTATAGATTCCACAGGTAATGTTTTCACAATGAATGTTTCACTTGGATTCCCTAAAATGAATCCTCTCACCTTCTATTTATACACTTTAGATGGGCTCAATGAATTAGTGAATAGAAATGACTTTTGGATAATTTTACTTCAAGCCTACATGACTTGAACACCCAAAAAATTCATTGTCAACTTCAAAACTTCATATCTCATCAAGGAAATATCGAAATTTTTGACGATTCTTGAAGCATTGGGTTCTCCTCTTTGACCTCTATCATCTCCATCCATCACGTGTCCAAAATGCCTCATTGTATTGGCTTAAACATCGATGGATGTAAACCCCAACCTTAGGTTCCAAGCCCACAAGTGACTCTTGTGGTGCTCCACTCTCCAAACCCTGAACCCTAGGGCTTGGAGTACCTCCCAAGATACTAAAAAACAACACTCCCGCTTAGCGAGGGAGGTACTTCCAAGACTAGGAAGTAATTCATCATCATCATCACTACTCACAACACTCGCTCAAATCCTAGCACTCACCACTGCAACAATCCCTGTAGCATGAACTAAGCCTCTCTCGGAAGTTTCGTTGTCACTGGAAGCATCCTAATTATTCTTGTTCTCCTACATCTCTCTCCAATCCCTCCATGATTCCTTCTTAGAAGTTGTAGGAGCACCCTTTCTCCCCACTAACCACACACTCTTCTTGGGTTGAAAATTCTACCTCTGAATCTGCAAGATCCCTCCAGAACTAGACTCCCTTTAAGTCTCTGGAACCGATAACTTCCTCTTTGGAACCTATACCTACCTCTCTGAAGCCTGGACCTACACCCACTTCTTTGGAACCTGCACCTGCTCTTCTTACTTATTCTTTCCATGATCCATAGGCTTGCCCGCCAGCCTATATACACCATCATCTCTAACTCCAAGCACAATACCCTTGAAGCTAAAGCCTCTAGGTATGATTTTTTCCTTCCCATCCTGGAACAAGACCTCAAACCCCTTCTTCCCGATCATCGAGAAAAATGTCATGCTATACCTGAGTCCTGGTACAAACAATCCATCCTGGACCTATATCACCTGTCCTGTGCCCATATTCAATTGCACAACTCCCAATCCTAAGATCTCCTTCTGAATCTTGTCGCCCAACACCATGTGTAACTTTGAGTCCCATTCAAATAGAATATAAAAAACCTTCTGTGACTCTATCATATGTTTCTTCACGCCACTATCCAAGTACCATCCATCCTCATTGATAGTGCCCTGTGAGAAATGAGATATCAAAGCAAAGTACTCCTCCTCCAATCTTTGATGAGAGCATATATCTCAACAGAAGTGGGAACACTGATGACCTGCTTCCATTTATTCTTCTCATCAAATCCCTTCTTCTTCATCAGACATCTCAATGAAAAATGACCCATCTCACCATAATTGAAGCACATGACTTTAATCAAGTCCTTCTTCTTCTTACCCTTAATTCGTGCTACAAGTTCCACATCCTCATTTGGCCTCTTCGTTGGATGAATATCCTCATCTCATAACTCTCCCTGAATGAAGTTGTCCCACAGCCTATTCCAGTTTGGAAACTTCTCTCTGGCAATGATCCATTTGATGAATGGCTTCCATTCCTTGGTGAACCCTCTCAAGGAAATACTCACCATATCATTCTCTGAAATAGTCACACCAGTGACAACAAGCTCACCTTTGACCTAAGACAATCTCTTCAGATATGAAGTCACTCCTTCACCCTAAAACATCTTGGTGGACTTCAAATTATCCTCAAATACCAGTATGTGATTCTCGTTCCTATTCTAGAACAAATTCTGAAGAGTCATCCACATCTCATGTGCAATGATCTTCCCGGGCAGATGAGGTATTAATGGATCCATCACACCATAAAGGATGATCAATCTCACCCTCAAATCCAAATCCTTGTACACTTCCAACTCCTTTGGGTCATTTGGCTACTTGATGGATTTCTTGGTGAACTCCCAGATCCTGCTGACTTGCAAGACCAAATTGATCCTTTCCTTCCATGGACTATAGTTGGACAACCGCTGCAAATTTTCCTCATACAAGAGACTAGCCTACAACTTTGACATTGTAGTGAACCTTTCACCTACAATATGACCAACTACCTCTTAAGTTGTACTTCGATGTGCATTATGATGATTCATGGTCTTCCAAAGTAGTTTAGACATGCCCTGATACCATGTCGAATTTCCACGATCTTGGTTCTAGGATAGAATCTTATAATCTTTGACACTACCAAACCCAGAATCTCAATAAAAGATACTTTTCACAACAAAATATAAACAACAGTAAATCACACATGCACAAGTATAGACAATTTTTTACAAAATATTGTACAAATATCTACAACAATCCAATCTTCCTTATATTAAACCAATTGAATAATACAACATTTTATGGCTTCCCATAATTATCCACAAGTACAAGAATACAAGATAAGATGACAGTATTGATGCAGTACCTATGTCGTATCTCATCCTGTCGGTCCTTATCTCTCATTCTACTCTCTAGATGCCCCTTATTCCATCAAAGGACAACACATAGAGTCTCTAGGAGGGATGCCACTATAACTGCTGCAAGTCACTTATGCTTCAATGAACTCAAGCTGATCCAATATACTCTTCTAGGTTGACCAACACCTGAGATCCAATCTGCCAAGCTAGTAGTTTCTTTCATCCATCAAAGAGCTACACATTAGGCTCAATCCTTCACCCAACCTTCAACTGCCAAGTTATCATTATGACGTCTTGTCAAGGGACACTTGCATCTAATTATCCTAGCATTAGCATCAAGTTTATTCATTAAATACTTAATGGATGCATGATCAGTGTGGACCAAATTTTGATAAAAATTGACATAATGGCTAAATTTGTTCAAAGAATGCACCACACCCAAGAGTTCCTTCTCAATGATTGTATAATTCAACTCGGCTTTGGAAACGTTCTTACTAATGAAATAGATAGCATAAGGAAATTTTTCTTCTACTTGTCCTAGGGCAGACCCTACAACTTTATCCAAGGAATCTTTGTGTATATGGAAAGGTAATTCCTAGATGGGACACATTAGACTCCTATACCAATAGGTGTCATTTTTCATGATTGTCTTGATTGAACTATGGAATATGTTCAAACCTTTTTCTTGTGCAAAGGTGTTCCATATTCTTGAAAAACCAAAAAATTTAAAAATTTAAAAAATGTAAAGAGGGTATACCCTAAAAGAAAAATCAAAGGGTAAGAAAAATAAAATGGTCAAAAAAGTGAAAGAAATGAACCCCAAACAAAAATAGACCAAGGAAAGTGTGCAAATCCAAATGCCACTTACTATTTCATTTTTTGTAAATAAATAATTGTGTGCAAACTTTGTCAAACTTTTTGCCACAATTTATGAAGAGTCAACCGTTTAAACTTGACTTATTCATATTTCATAATTTCATGTTGTAGAATAGAGAATAAATATCCGACCAAATGCTTTAACTCTGCGTATAAGCAGATAGGTGGTGGGTTAATAAAAGGTGCTCAACAAATTAACTGAGTCTTTGGATGTAATAAGGGTAGAATTAGATAGATTTGCCATGTAAAAGAAAAGGTTGATAAGGGTTTGCAAGTCCAAATGCACCCTAATAAAGAAGAGAAAATGGTAGTGTCAAGTAGATAGGGTAGGTAGATTGGTAGGTAGATGAAGGTAAAATTTTATGTGATGAATGATGGTGCTAAATATGTTTTAATCTTCTACTTTCATCACAAATTGCCAAGAAAGATGCCACATTGGAAAAATTCAGCGTAAAGCAAAGTCAAGATCATTAACTTCCCACATCACTTTCTCCCTACATTTTACTAATTTCCAAAGTGCTAAGGTGTTTGAAGATTAGAGGGCTCAAGGCATTTCCTTTGACTTTGGAGGGACTGACTTACCAATGATCTAAAAATACCTACTCTGAGATCATTTGTCATTATAATCATTCACTTTTACCTTTTCCTAAAATCTTATTTTACTTAGAAAATCATGTACAAATTTCCACAATAATCCCTCAAAATAACTTACTGCCCTAAGTTCAAGTGTTGAGATATTGTAATTTACTTCAGAAATCTTCACTTTGTTAGAGTATGTTATCTTAGTCTTATCCTTTGTCATATTAACATTTAACTCTATTTACTTTTCAAATCCCTAGTGAAAATGCCTTATCCTACATATAACTCCTTAATATACATATCCCAAAAAAACCCTCTATTATGATTTTAACCAAAGTATTTATTCAGGCATTCAAATAAAAACTCCAATTATATAACCCCTTTGGTTAAAATATATCATTATATAATATCTACTCTATGATAAGTCAATCATATTGATTTATTTATCATATAATAACAAAAAACATATATGAAAAGCTTAAACATATGATATATGTTTAACACAAAAGAATAAACCCGTTTTATTTTTAAACTCAAAACTTCGAAAAACTCCCATGCCACCGCGGCCCATCCACTTGGCATCTACCCATACTTTAACCATAATTGAACTCCTCACATGAATTTCCTATTTTTCATTAACCATTGGGATTAATTAATTATTAGAATTAATTAATAACCAACTTTTCCGCCTATTATTAGATGCCCCCCTGGATGTTTAATAAAGTTAATCGCGCTTAAAACTCCACGGCTCGCTGGGATAACTACTCCCACCATCTCCCCCGTCCCTTCCACCATTGATCGCCCCTCCAAAGATCAACGCTCCACAAAAGAATTCCGCCAAATTGGCCCCTTTTGTCAGAACTTTAACGCTGGGCATTGTGGTTTTGAAATAGTCCACCGCCACTACCCATTGATCGCTGGAATCATTGGCTCGCTGCTCAATACCACTATTGCCCATGTTTAAAAGTGGATTACCGCCATCACCAAGCCCGCCACACGCCATCCCGCACTACCATGACGCCATTCCTCAAAAACTAAAACCCCTTTTGCTTTGGAAATAAAACAAATTTTCTGTTTTTTATGTCATTTTCGTTATTCGAGCGACCGCGCCTTCCGCTACGAAATCCAAATTTTCATTGAAATCCACCGTTCTATCCGATTTCGCTCCGGTATTCCGCCTGCACTTCGTTGTTCACATCCTTGCCACCACCCGATACCCGTTAAAACCCATTTTGACTCCAAGAATGTGTATTTATTCTATTGCGCTCCGAACTTCAAAGAAACTTCCGTTTTCCTTTGTTTTCCACCTGGATTAGTGATTAAATCTATCGCTAAGATCATTCCCCGAGGTTTAAAATCAGAATTCTTCCCCCAAACCTGCAATTGTGCCACTTCCTCATTAAACCGAAATCGCGCCTCTCGGTTTGTGAAGAACTCGTGAATCCCATTTTGAATTATACAAGAACCAAAATGGAAGCTCCAACAGCCCCGAATGTAACTCCATTGAATGCTCTACGCAGAATTAGAATATTTGCCTTTATGGATAAATACTCTCCAAATTAAAGACTTATGTTTGATGAAAGCCCCTTCGAGTTTTTGTCAAGCCAGAGAGACGATTATTCGAAGGGATTGGATGTCATTGGGTTGTGGGAACTAATTTCCGAGAGATATCTCATCCCCCGCCATTATTTTCCGTAAATTATCCACTATTTCCATTCTAATTATGATCCGAATTTAAAGAGTTGTAATATCCTCCACTGCAGTGTTCTTTCCCCATTACACCCCAAGCTATCAATGCAATGCTACATTTTGAACCTGATCAAGAACTAGCACCTTTGTCTATGGAAGAACTGACAAGAAAAGCTCAATCAATCAATCTTAAAAGTTAGCGCATGGCTTTCAGAATTTTATAAGTCATTCAATGACTGCACTCTAGGGGTCCCCTCCCTATGGTTTTTATTATTTCAATAAGTTGGGAAGGCTCATCCTAAATATGATATCTTTGTCCTAGGTTTCAATACAAGTGAATATGTTATGATGAACACTGCTTTACTGCTTCATCTTTACTCCCGGGCAACTCCCCGCAAAGAAAAATATGGACTTTGCATCCTTCATAGCCAATAAAATCCACGACCAGCTCATGAGGCTAGATGATGAGAAAGTGTTCAAATATTCATCAGTCATTTATCATCATCATTTACTATCAATCAGAGAAATTTTCCTTTCGGTTAAAAAGCTTGATGCAAAAGGAAACTCCTAGATCAACCATATTTTGGTCTCATAACTCACTCTTCCTATAATTCTCCCTATTCCTATGCCGAGTTCATCGATCTTTGTATATCCCGCAACTACCTTGTTGGACAGGAATTCCTCCAAGGCTCGGGCAAGAATGAAATCAAGAAGACCTTGCAGCTTTCAAGGACATATAAAGTTGGAGATTGGTATTTATATCAAAACCATTCAACATCGTAATCTATGGGATGGAATTGCATCCATTCAAGTTGTTAAAGTATGTGCCCATGAGACTTTTTGCCTTGAATATTTCGTGCCAAATGAACAATTCTCGACATGATTCATTTTTGTAGTGTGAAAAAGAAAGTCCAACTCAGGATTAAAGTCAATTAGGTCCCTTCCATATGCAACTTCAGGATGTTGGAGCTTATAGCGTAAGATATATTACAAACCATTGCAAGTTCCAAAGAACTCTTCCGTTGGGTTCCTTATGATCCATTTGGTTTTATCTCAGGAAAAGAATAAAGAAAATCAACCATCCCTTACATACACCACAAGATTCCAAATAGAACAATATGCCAATCAAGATGAATGGGTGGAAGAAACACCATTGGAAGAAGAAAGGAAGAAGACAAATGAACAAAATTGAGTGAAAGATCTTGAGAAGAAGTATGACCCGGAATCTTGTGGTCAAGTGTGTACCTCACATTGGCACTTCTCAAAGAAAGCAAATCCAGCGCAGAGATTACAGAAGCTGCGCCCATCAATTGCAAGCAGAAGCCAAAAGGCAAAGGAAAGGAACCCCAAATACGTGTCATTGAAACTTTAATCATAAGGTGAGAAAAACTCCTCAAACTCCAGAGCACCCGACCAACTACAAGTTTCTCCCACTGTAACCATCCTCAAGTTTCGTAATTACAAACTCCATCTAAGATGGAAATAGGTAAGAAAAGATGTGCTCCATCCTACTCCTCCCAAAGAGTCATCGTAGGCCATATCAAGCCAAAAACAAGAACCGATCCACTTCCCGCATGTGGAACATTGATGAGATGTTTGATGATGGAAGAGAAGATAGTCAACTAATCGGTTCCGTTAGTGACAATACACAGATCAGAAAGGAAAAGCTTAGTAAAAGCAAATAGCAATAAGCATCTTTCTCTTTTAGGCCACCAAAAAATGTATACAGGATATAAAAAGAACTTTCATTAATATAAAGGCAAAGAATGATCCATTGAGAATGAAAGTATATGATCAATATCTCGAAATGGCCCCACATAATCAGGAAAGGTTAATGTCAAGATTTGATATTTCACAAGGCAAAATAATAATGAGCCACTTCAAGTCCAAGGTACCAAACCTATGACAAAGAAATAATATATCGTAACAAATTTTGAGGTCCTGCAAAGGACATTCATCCTTTGGAATGATAGAGCCGCATAGACAACCGGGGGAAATGGTGTATTCCACTTACCGATAAAGCTAAGGGCAGCCCCAAGGCCGCAAGATTCTTGAAGGCCAAGCAATCTACCATAAATTGAGAAGGCCTTCTTCTCAGCCAAAGATAATGTAATAAAGTCTCCGAAGACATAATCATCACTTGGGTCACAACCCCAAAGATATCAAAAGCATTGAGGCACTAATTAAGAAGCAGTGATGACATAGCTGCACTGAGAAAGCAAATTCTGAAATTGCCACTCTCAAGACATCCCTAGACCCAAGGTTTTGAAGGGAAATTCATAAGAAGAGTGATGGAGTTGCTCTTAAAGATGACTCGAGCAACTAAATGGAAACAAAGAAAGAATTGGAACAATATTTGCTGTGAAAAAATGAAGCTTACTGCAAGCATCCATCACGTTAGTTACTACAACCACAAAGTACTGGCAACAGCTGTATCAACAAGCAGTACAAGACAGTAAACACCAGGTTTAAGTTCGATGAATTGATAAAACAAATGAAAGTTTAAATTGAGTCACAGAATCCTCCAACCAAAGGTGCTTAGAAAATTTGGAGCAGAAATATGATACATCTAAAAAGACTGTCGCCGATAATACCAGGGAAATTAAGAGGTTGGGAAAGATTGGTTAAGGTTTAGAAAAAGATCTTTCATTAGAAAAGCCTTGAAGGAAATAAATGAAATTTTGGGACAATATAATTGAATTAATAAAAAGTATTTGGCTCCTGTCAAAGCCATTTCCTTGAACAAAATGACTTGATTAAAGTAGCTCAAAGAAGAAATAAATAGAACAAGATGAATATGCGGTGACTGCAGGTGCCAATCAACTTATACTCGCTTTTGAACACTGACTAAGCAATGTACTTGCAAGTATAGGGAATTGAGGACACTGTGACCTTAGTAAGGGAGGCTGTGTTCAGGCTGCTGAAGAGTCTCAAGAAAACTATTGAAGGAAGAGATTTTGACTGAGTTTTCCACTAGAGAGGGGTTTTGCCTTTGGCAGAGTGCCTACATGTGTTTCGTGTTTTGTGATCTTCATACACGTTGGAATAAGGCAAATGTTTGATGAAAGAGATACACATAATAAAGAAGTAAAAGAAGCCAAATACAATTCACAAGTAATTATCAAGAAGGAATAAATCAAGCCCTAATCTACCAGCATTGATTTCTCAACAGATCAAAGCCACAAATCAGAAACAAATATACTCGCTCTCTCTAGCTCCAAAAAGACTAACCTGTGAAGTCTAATGCGCAGATCTGAGCAGAAGTGGCCTAAGAAGAAAAGACTTGAGGCAAAATGAGTATCTCTGTAGTACAACGCAGATCTGAGACAAGAGTATTTCAGTACAATTCAGGGATCTGAGACAATCTTCTTTGTGGCATCATCCGAACTTGAAGGAAGATGTTTCTGCCCCTGTAGATATCTCAACTTTATGGCATATCTGTTTGAATGTGCATCCTAAGACATAGTTGCAAGACCTCTGAGATTCTCCATTCTGTGATATATCTCTTAGATCTACGTGGCATAGAGCGAGATCAGAGGTAGGCTTGGAGGACGTTGCAGAGATCCTTGTGGACAGAATTATGAAGGGCCTACAAATTAAAATGGGTCTCTATTCTATACATAAAGAAAGGTTGAAATACATTACAAAAAGCTGACCTGATTTGGGAGAGCTAACCTGTCTAATATTGACCAAAGATCCACGTTGATTTGAAGGTTGATGTATGAGCAAGTAGCTAAACAACGTATAATCACAAAGATTCAATACAAGGTATGTTTCAAGTTTATCTCAGGGAATGAAAATTTTAAATATAAGGCAAAGAGATGTGCAAGATCAGATTGCCCTAAGAATTCTTTGTGATTGTTTGAATCGGGTCATTCATATGCATTACAATAAATCTAAAGTTTAGCCACAATCCAAGAATGAATTCAGTGATGTATTGAAGATACAAGTCTATGTATATGTTGCATTACGGAGTTAACAAAATATTATGCAAGCAAAATGTCTTGCATTGAATCTGAACCTGATGAGACCAAGGATATTATTTGCAAAAATTTCCTTTGGATTTAAGGCGGGATGATGACAGTCATGTCAAGAAGTTGAAGCTCCCTCTTCAAAATCTAAAAAATATTGGAGTACATAAATTGATACTCGATCTGATATCTTGCTGAAAGGTTGAAACTTGATGCCATTGAAAAAATCTAGGGTTTGGAAGACTGAAGGCTCTGGCCAAATTCTGTTTTGAACATTGAATTGTTTAGGGTTTGTAAACCCTATGTAGGGTTTGGGAGAAGGAAGACTGGACTCATGGACCCTAGGATTGTTTGTTGTCTGTAAGAAGAAACCCTAGCTTCTTGATGATGATGTGGACACCTTGCTGATATGGATGATGTTGACTAATCCAAGAAGTTTGAGATCAAGAGGGAGCCAACACATTCTCAAGAGATAAGTACTTTTTTTATTGTTTCTATTGTTGCTTCATTATTAGTCACTTGTCTCTATATATTTTGCTTGGATGTATTCCTTAAGCTTAGTTGTTCTTTCCATGGCCTCCTAGAGAGGTTTGCATGTACACAATGAAGGCTGCTCCGGGTTCAGCAGCAGAAAGAAGTAATGGAAGAACAAGGATTGCGACAAGAGGACTTTTAGCTCAGAGATATTGGATCAGTTAGAATCTGAACTCAGCTAAGCCTACATATCAGCGAAATTGAAGTATGCCCTAATGACTTTCAAAGAATGAATGGATAGCAACTTTATAGTACAAAAGTTAAGGATTACTCCTCTGTAAGAGGTGAAGAACATTTTGTCAGTGTACACTTTGTTAAAAGGTTATTATCCTTCAGATACTTGCTATTACTTCAGATGGATGTAGAAATTGTCTTTCTTGATGAAAGGAGAAGTGTATGAGGTGACCTCAAGCTCATAAGGATATACACTATGTCTGTAAACAAAAGAAGGCTTTGGTGTACCTTCTCATAGCTGGTACAAGATGGATCCTATACGCATTTCTGACATTTTTCATTTAAATCAGGAAAGTCATGTGTCAGAGATAGTTGCAATGATTGGAAGATTTGCTCTAGAGGAAGAAGTTTCAACTTCAAAGGAGTTGACCTCTCTGGATTTGTGACAAAAGAATTCTCACGTGTTTTATAGCATCAGTGCAGACAGGGAGCAAATCAAATATGTTTAAGAAAGAACACTTGATAGGGTGACCTAGAAATAAAAGTCGGTTGATGGATCCATGAGGAAAGCATATCACACAGGCACAGCAAGATGTAAGGCTCATTTTGTGTTAAAGTACCAGCGTGGTACAATTGTTCATGGCACAGTGAATTATTGTAATGTTCCAAAATTTATTTTCCTCCATGGTACAGCCAGGTAGATTTCAAGATAGGATGGCCAGACCATTGGAGCAGGTTCATATTATCGTGGGTTCCAAGGGAGTTTCTGAGGAATTTTTACTAGATCCGATGGAATTTGCTTGGCATATTTCATCATCAGCACAATTTGTTTTTCATTCCATCGCATTCGACCACTTTCAAAATTAGCATTATTATGGTTTCAAATTAATTAATTATGCTCGAGGTGGTATTCCCATAAGATTTTTGATGGAACACTGTTATATGAGTCATGGGAACCGGAATGAGGGAGATTCTGTGATTTGGCATGCTAAGAAGTGACTTATAGTGGCCAGAGAGAGTACTATGGTGATTTACCATTTTCTTAATTAAAAATGACTTTAATTAGTCATTTAATTAAAGGAAAATAATTAATTAGAGGAAAGGGCCCAAAAGTGACTTAAGTGAAATAAAATTAAATCAAAAGTCACTAAGATAAAGTCCATGGAGAATCTTCTAGAATAATAATAAAATAAGATGCTTTCAGAGGATTGGAGATCCATCCACTGATCTATAAAAGGAGAAGTAGTAGGATCATTTGGAGACATCTTGGATTGATCATTGTTTGTGTGAGAGGTTTGATAACTTGATTCTCTTCTACTTCTAAAAGAGGTAGTCCCAGCAAGAAACTTCTGTACTTCTAGTGAGAATGGGCGAGCACCCATCCCTTCCTTGGTGGATCCATTCGCATCTCACAAAGTTGTCGTGATTGATTTCATGTTTTTAGTTTGGAGGTTAGCATCCGCATTATAGCATATCTTGAGGGTTGTTTCCAGCTATTGTATTGGCATATATTTCTATATACAACGCCGGGATTTTGTTGTCATTGTTTCATATCTCATTGTTTCTCATATTTGATATTTTAATGAGATTGTCATATAATTTTGAATTTATTGTTTCTATCGAATTTCTAGTGTTTGGTTGTGTACTTGGTGAAATTGCAAAGTTAAAACCTCGTGGAAGTAATGAAAATTCTCAAAAAGGGATATACAAAATAAAAAGCAGATCTTGCCACTGAGGGTTTACTTGCAAAAGTACCGAAAAATCCAAGTTCAAGGGTTTTATTGCAGTCAACTTCGAAGAAGATTGAGGGTTTCAAATATAGATTTTTCAAGGGTTTTTTGCTTTCAAGACGCCAAATTTTCTACACTTTTCCTGGGCCTGGCTCAAATTTCATGTGGTTTTTCAGCTTTCCACCAGGAAGTGATTGCTGGTGGCTGGATTCGGAGGTTAGCAGAAAGGTTCATTTGCTTGCTAAAGCAGCGAACCTCCACAGCTGACAAAGATCTTGCAGAGTGTATAGCCACTAGGTCGGGTCACAGAGGGAGTAGTGAGGCGTATATTTGTGGGAGAGAGTGTCTGGCCATTTGATCCATTGTTGTTATGATAAGGAAGTACCGAGGGAGTTATTTGTTGTAATCTTGGAGGTTGCATAGTACTGCTAGTGATTCTCAGACAACAAGAGCCAAATAGCCTACTGAGAGTGTATAGTACCTAGGGGAGGTCATTTTTGGTGGGTCATGATCTGTGCCAAACCATTTCTGGTTTTGGTAGTATTACTTGAAGAGTCCTGTAATTTTTTTGAGAATTTTCTCGAGTACCGAGGTGGGGTTTTTGGGCTATCCCATTACATATAGATTCACTGACAAATAAGAAAGCACCATTGGCCAATTTTTCTGGGAATTATCCGGTTGCCCCGTTTTGCCAAAAATGCAGTTTCAAGAGATTTACCTCATTTGAGTCGGTGATTTGCAGTGAGTTTGTTGGACTTATGTGTAGGAGCATTGTGATACAAAATTATCTTATTTGTTTTTAAGGCATAGTTGCTGCAGTGGTAAAACTTGCACGAAATTGGGATCAGATTCTCTAGAATCTACCTAGTGATTGTTTTTGGGTTTGTTGAGAGGAGTTCAGGGTTAAATTTGTTAATTTTCCAGATCTGTGCCAAAATCTCCTTTTTTGTTCACAGACATTTTATTATCTGGGCCGTAATTTAATTCAATTTTGGGTAACTTATGAGGTAGGAATTTCAGCTCAAAACATCAAGGGTTTATTTTGTTAGGGAATATGAGAGTTGGTTCATAATTTGCAAAAAATTTTTAGAGTTTTGGTGCCCCAAACATACGTAATTATTTGGATGTACTAGTGGGGAAGGAGTGAACTTAAATTTGGGTTCCAGAGTGTGTAGAATTTGCCAAAATCATTTCCTGGTTTTTCTCAAGTTTGTGGTGGAGAGCCCAAGATTAATTTGGCAAAATTTCGAGCACTTTTGGAGGCTCAAACAGAGGTTCCTTTCTGAAGCCAAAATAGCTGGTGAAATTTCCAAAATGTGATATTTGAGGAGAGATCATTTCCTTGCATCCTCAAGCATTTTCTCACCCTAGATGGTTTAGCTTGCCTTGTGCAAGCCTGCATTGAGTGTTTCATTCTTAATGAACCAAACACTTGAACCATTAAGCTATCAACAATTATCCAAGCCTAGGACTATCCAGAATTGGTTGTTGAACCTGTAGCTAGTCACTGGGATCGTTTTTCTGGAGCTGACTGTTGAAACTTTTCGAGGCTACGTATATACCAGGTGTTATCCTTCTATAAGTTTCTTTCAATCAAGCAAATGTCCAGTAAATTCTGAGTTGTATATGTAGCTTGTATTTATTGTCATGACTGGCAAAATTTATTAAAAGCCCTATAATAAGTTGTATTGGCTATAGATCTATTCGTCAAGGGTTTGATAGGAGGGTTGTGAGCCTTGAAATTGGTGAGTGAGAGTTTAGCTATTTTGGTAATGTTTGAGTGGTGAGTTGCTATGGTTGAATAGCTTGTTTATATGTTGGGTATGATGAGCATATTGTTGAGTAGGATATGAATGTTTGGAGTCCACTGGTCATGTCACTGTTTGTCACAGTCTTGTATGAGTCAAGTATTAGTGTATTTTTGTTAGAGTCCTGCATAAGTCAGCTGATGTACTAAAACATGGATGACACATTCATAAATACTCCTAAAAAATTGGCAACAACAATTGATAGAACCCTTAACAAGGGAACACTTTCTATGCTACAGCAAGAATCGCCACAGGAAGAGCATGAATTGGGACACAAAATCTTCAAACTTGGGACAGACTTGAGATGTATGGGGGTTACACCCAAAGTCCTTCTCAAACTAGACAAGCTTGATTCACTCCTTTTCGAAGTGGATCAGTCAGATGGGAGAAGCTTAATTTGGGCTCTAAAACCAACCATGCTTGCCTTAGCACAACCCAAGTATTTGGAGAGCACACTTGTATCGGAGTCAAACTTCCAGTTGCCTCATGTCTTAGCAGTATCTTGACTTTGACCGCACTTATACCTCCTTACAGTGATAATATTATGAGGGGAGTCTTCAGGTTGATAGTGGAGACCCTGGAAGATTTGGATAACAATGAGGGCTCTACCTTTGGTAAGAGGCTAGAGATTCTAGAAGTCATGGCCTTAGTTAGAGTTTATGACCTCATGTTTGAGCTAGAGTGTGATGGCTTGATCCTACAGATGTTCCAATGCTTCTTCAGCATTAGGAAACATCATCCTGACACAGTCATAGCTCACATGCAGTCCATTATGTCCTCATGTATGAGAGGCCATGATGTCATTTGCAGGAGGTTGCAGTCCATATTATTGGCCATTTAGAGGAGAGAGCAGCGGGTTTCAGCTACTTCGTATGGACTAGGCGAATGGTTAGTAGTGCAGGACATTGAATTGTTCAGGAGACGATTGACCCAGGAGGAGTTGCGAAGGATTGGTGGACCATGCAGTAGGAAGAAGCTGAGGAGGAAGGGTCTTTGCTTCATCTGCAAAGAACCTTGGGGACCTGATCACTCGTGTTTGAGAGATACAGATGAGGTGGCAGAGGTAGACTAGGAGGACATTCCTTTTGTATGTCAGGATGAGGACTTTTCTTTAGATGAGTCCTATTGACCACTGGAGTGGCACCTGATGATAATGAGAAGACTCCATGCCCAAGGATGAACCAGAAGACATTTGTACCAACAGATATCATCAGTTCAACGGAGTCTTTGAACTCTACTTCTATTTCCCATCATCTTTCTCTTGTACCTAGATTCCCTGCCCTACGCGGAATTGTAATAAGTGATACTAGTAATGACTAATTTGAGTCAGTATTGAGTCGGTAACCGGCCTAGGATGTTGGGACTCTATCAGTAAGCGAGTACACCTTGGAGTGTTTTTTTTTTACTTGGTTAATTATTCCTTCTTTTTAGCGGCGAATAATTTTCTAGGTTTTTTCACTCATTGCAATACCCTAAAGCCAGGATGATGGCTTGAATGTTGAGCCCCTAATACATCTTAGTGTCTAGAGTCAATGTATATTACCATACTCGATCACACAAAAAATTTCGTGCAATTTGGTTAGGTCTAGGTAGTGATTTTTTAATTTTTTAGATTTCCCGTAGGTCAAAAATTGTAATTGGATTGTAATAAATGTTGTCTAGAGAAGTTGTATGGTGTACGAGTAATCAAAATTACACCTCTCACCCTCAACTTTCTACTACGACACACTTTGAGGGGTTAATAATGAGTTTTGGACCCTCAAAACCCACATTTCCTAAGTTTAGTCGAAATTGTGACATTTAATTAGGCTAGAATTAAATAAAATAAAAAGAAATAAATTATTACATGTGACAAAATGACTTGGAAATGATTTTAAGTCAAAGAGTTGAGTCAACGGACATGTGGAGGATGACTGAGCATACTGCATCATTAATTCATCATTTATTTATTTAAAATCGAATTTTCCAGAGATAAAGCAGCAATTACACACAAGGAAAATCAAATTTATTAAAGGAAGTTAAGCATAAAAGGAACATTCTACAGGATCAGTGGACTGAAGACCAAGTGGGGACCTCTTCTCACAAGCTATCTGCAATGCGACAACACTCAACACTTCACTCAGAGGATTTACGCTATTCCTTGAGCTTAGACTGCGTAGTCACTCAGAGGAAACACGCAGTTCTTAGGGACCTACGCAAAAGATCACTGGGGTCATCTACAGGTATAGTTTCAATTGGTTCGAGTTTGCAGTGGTGGACTTGGTGTAGCACGAGACTTCGTTTGGCTTATGGATGAGTTCATTGGATCATATGGGAGTTCGATTTCCCTTGGTGTGCACAAAGAAATTCGATTTTGCTATGGGTGTCTCAGTCTTCTCCATATGGAACTTGGCTTACCTTTACTCGCGATTTGCACCAAGTTCACTTCTCACATGCATTCGTCCTTGGGAATTGCTCCCGAATCTCTATATAACAAAGTCATGGGCTATTGTATTGTATCATGTTATGAGCTATTGAGCTTGAGGAAACTCTGCCATTTTTGCATATCAATAAAATCAAGACTTTGGGGCTATTTAGCAGATGTTCTCTTGGCGTTAAGAGGTGATTTCTTTCCATTCTATTGCTATTGTGTTTGAATTCATTTACATGTTTGATCAGTATTAGTTTATATTTTCCATCTAGCTTGGATTGATACATGCAAGCTATCTTGCATGCATCATTGATTTAAAGTAGTATTCTAGAAATAAGCTTGCCAAGTCATTTTCGAAGGAATATTTGGTTTATCTTATTCATTATGATGCTCTAGTCCTTTTGCAAACTGATATTTGTTCAAGTGTGTAAGGAAGATCTATTTATATTGTGCAGGAAATCCATCTATGTGTGGGAGAAGTCTCACATAGACCAACTCACTCTTAGATTCAAAGCGATCCAAGACTCAGCTATTTTCAACCCCAAGCCTTTCATCAAAAGAAGACCAAGAGGGAGATTTTCTCGTTCTCTAGCTACTTAATCATCTACTTCAAATTTTAAAATCTAAAAATTTCCCTTTGTAGAGCGTTTTAAAGTCATATTTGCTACTTCAAGAGCGTTTTCTAAACTAGGCAATAATGGGGGTTCGCTCCCATTTCTTGGGCTAGTGTCTTTGTATATTAATTTGTACTTTAAATCTTGTTTATTTTGATCTAACATTTGATTTTGTTTCGCAGCCCATAAGCTTGAGCGTGAACAAC
The DNA here is from genome assembly GCA_034641835.2 of Pinus albicaulis. Taxonomy (NCBI): domain Eukaryota; kingdom Viridiplantae; phylum Streptophyta; class Pinopsida; order Pinales; family Pinaceae; genus Pinus; species Pinus albicaulis. The sequence goes on along the minus strand of CM076574.1, from coordinate 1,267,598,429 downwards.
GAGGAGCTTGAGGAAAAGATGGTGAAAAACTATTGATCCTCCTTGCATGCAAAGCCTTCCATCACCTCAAAATCGAATTTTAGGGAGGTTGTAAGCACCTTTGGGACAGCAGCAACATGATCTTTGTCGTGGGCCTTGGAGCCTTGTAAAATTTATGTCTTGAAGGTTTTCCCCATGAATTTTTGTTGTCATCTTTGAGGAGGAGATCTAACTTTTTCCAAGCTTTATCTTCGTAAAAGGACCTCCTTTTGGGCAGCCTTCTTAGAGGCTTTTTTCCTCATTTGTAATCGCTAATAAAATAACCTTTTTGCTCGAGGGAGCTTGGGATATTTTTCCCATGGTATTCCCCTTCCTTGGTTGAAGAGAAAGAAACTTCTTGGGTGGATTGACTCATTTTCTGATTTTCATTTCATGCATGCTAAAGAATTAACAACTAATGCATTCTACATCCATCTCACTAAATTTTGAGTTTAATTAAACTTACATGCATGAGCTCCAAAGGCTACAAACTTGAGCAAATATCTTTTCATGTGTGAGCAATTCACATGGTTGGCAAGTTTCCATTAAGTTAATGTTTATGCTTCACTATTTAGTCCATGCATGTTATACATTTGAGGAACCATTGAAGCACTTGTTAAGGAGAACTTATTTCATTCCACTTGCCATTAAATGCTACAACACACATAAGTCTATTTTTCTCTCAAAGTTTGGTTCATTATTGGAAGTAAACGTTATCTCATCTCTTGTGGAACATTGCATGTATCATTTAATTGAGATTAATCAACATCGATTTCATACAAATACTCATTAAAACTTTACCTCCAACATAAGTTGATTGTATAGACCTCTAGGAACCCTCTACTCCCCTATTGACTCCTCATTGTGAGATCCACATAATTTGGGCAAGGGTGAGGTCAGGGGATTGAAGAGTTGATTTGAAATATTTGTTGTAGAGATAGTTTAACTAAAATTAACCAAAAGCACTCTTCATCACATTTCTTTTTACTTGTCTTTTGATGGTTGTTGATCTCATGCAAGTATTGTGATGCTTACTTTCTATATTCGCAAAGTTTAATTTCATATTTAGCATCTAATTTTAGTTGTTTCTAACTATGACAAGATATGCTTTAATGTGGTGATATGGTTATCCCATAATCAATTTTATTTTGTAAATATCTTGTGCTAACATCTTTTGTTTCCATTTCAGGATTATTGTGTTCTCATCTCTTCTAAGCATTATTTTTACTTTTGAGCATGATATTTGTAAAGGCACTGGTTAAATGGTTTGTCATTATTATTTTAAATTTGTTCATAAATGCTCATGAATCTTTAAAAAGTAAATTCAGTTTCACTCTAACAACTCTCCTATAAAATTCACATCCTTAACTTAGTTTTTCTTTAGGGACTACCCCCATAGCTAACCTAGGAGATAGCTTAAATGAAGAGAGTCGGGAATATGTGACAGCCCCTTCTCTGAATTTCTTGCCACCAACCACACCTTGTGGGGTTAAAGGCTTTTCTCACTAACTAGTAGGTAGGTGTAGGTGGCAAGGCGACAACAAGTACATGGGGTCCTATGAGGATGCTTTTGGAGAGCATGAGCAGTCATGTGGAGTTGATGACAGTAGGCTGGATTTATATTCCGGTGTGCATGGTGAGCAGTCAGGGGACTCTAGGGGAGATATTCAAGATGATGAGTCACCTGCGATGATTCAGCATGAGCAGCATATGGTGAGCATGAGTCAGCTGAGGAGGAGGACATGCACAGTATGCAGGATGATCCCTTTGTGGAGGGTCGATTGGAGGATCACATTGAGCTCATGATGGAGGAGGATGAGCGGCCACCCTTGGGGTCAGCCATTGATGAGGAGGAGACAAATGGATAGACGGCTAGCAGTATGGCAATATTTACAAGCACTTGTCCTCAGGAGGTGCTAGAGTATGGCAGGACAACGTTGCAGAGGATTGGTGGGCTGGAGGAGCGTGGAGTTTCCTATCCGGCGAGGGAGATAGCAGTGCATCCATCTTTGGGTCTACCCATTGATGAGATGCAAACACAGGTAGTGTCGACCATCACATGCACATCATTTTCAGGCAGCAACCCTCTCCAGGGGCATATAGACTGGGCTTGCAGCATAGCTTGCCAACTTTTTTCCATTACAGGGAGAGGGGCGAGATTTCTTGGACTGATTCTGTTGGTTGACAGGGCAGAGTGTTGGGAGTCGAGCATGGACCATTATCAGCGTAGTAGACTTATCCCTTGCACATGTGTCCATACGTTAGATTGGCGGGAGATCATGAGTTGGGATCCTATTGATGGGGTATCATTCTTAGTTCCGGGCACATTTCAGCGGGAGCACTTAGATGAGAGATTTGTTGCATGTTTCAGTACGCCATGGATTGTGGACCGCCAATCCATCAATATTTCATTAGCACTAGCCCAACATCAGCAGAGCAAGATTGACCTCGGCCTAGGACAAAAGCTGGATTGGAGAGAGTTTTTGAGTTAGTATTCGCTTCATGGAGCAACATCTATAGCCAGAGACAATGCGCAGTCCAAGCCATGGGACTTGGGCGATGATTGGCCATGGTGGCATTGGGATCCAGAAGGATTGGTCAATGATAGGTACAGCGAGAGATCAGTTTGGGATCCAGGCATTGAGGGGTCTGTTTCCGACGGCCTGACACAGAGGCATAGCATCACCTAGTGGTTTGTATGGGATCCAGGCATTAGGTCTCAGTTGCATCGGGCCAACAAGGTGGTCCACATATTTGAATTGCATGAGGGCAAGCAATCTTGGGGCGAAGGATTTGTAATGTTCCAAATTTTATTTTCCTCCATAGTACAGCTACGGTGGATTTCCAGGACAGGGGATGGTCAAACCATTGGAGCAAGTTCATGTTAACAAGGGTTCCGAGGGAGTTTTGAGGAGTTTTTACGGGATCTTATGGAATTTGCTTGGCATATTTCATCATCAGCACAATTTGTCTTTCATTTCGTCGCCTTCCGACCACTTTCAAAACTAACATTATTATGGAGCCTAAATTAATTAATTATGCTCGAGGTGGTATTCTGAGAAGAGTATTTGATGGAACACCTCAGTGTAATAGATCATTGGAACCGGAATGAGGAGATATTCAAGATGGGATGCTGAGAAGTGACTTATAGTGGCCAGAGAGAGTACCGTGGACTTACCATTTTCCTTAATTAAAAATGACTTTAATTAGTCATTTAATTAAAGGAAAAATAATTAATTAGAGGAAAGGGCCCAAAAGTGACTTAAGTGAAATAAAATTAAATTAAAAGTCACTAAGATAAATTCCATGGAGAATCTTCTAGAATAATAATAAAATAATTAAATAAGATGCTTCTAGAGGATTGGAGATCTATCCATCAAATCTATAAAAGGAGAAGCGGAGGTCATTTAGAGACATCTTGGATTGGATCATTGTTTGTGTGAGAGGTTTGAGAACTTGGATTCTCTACTTTAGTAGTAACCTTAGGACATAAACCCTCAGGTGATTTAGTGAGAATGGGCGAGCACCCATCTCTTCCCTTGGTGGATCTATTTAGGAATCACAGGTTGCCGTGATTGATTTCCTGTTTTCAGTTTGGAGGTTAGCATCAACATTATAGCATAACTTGGAGGGTTGTTTCCAGTTATTGTATTGGCATATATTTCTATATAATAAAGCTGGATTTTGTTATGGTTGTTGCATATCTCATTGTTTCTCATATTGTGATATTTTAATGAGATTGTCGTATAATTTCTGGGTTTATTGTTTCTATCGAATTTCTGGTGTTTATGTTGTGTTTTTAGTGAAATTGTGCGAAGTTAAAACCCTTGTGAAATTTAATGAAAATTCCCAAAAGGGATATTACAATTATGGCTTGAGAGTTGTCTCAAACAAAGAATTATAGCTACAAGAATTCACTTTGGGCAAGGACTGCTAGAGACAAAAGGAATTTGTACATTTCTTCAGTTTGGGCTCCATTATGATCTTTTGATGAGCAGGAAGCTGACATCTATTGCACTCAGTATATTGCAGCTTGGTTAGCAAGATGATAAGCAATATGGCTCCAACTTCCAGGATTGTTTGATTAGGTGTAGATGACAGCTTGATGACAAGTTGAGCCACCTTGAGATCTAGTACCAAGACTTGGTATAGGAAAGAGAGCTGACAGCTAATATTCTAACAAAGCCTCTATCCTGAATGAAGCTCATATACTTTAGGGACAAGATTGGACCTGTAGAGATTCCCTCTCTTGTTGAGAGGGAGTGTTGATTTGATGATAGCACAGACGGACACTCTCACTGCAAGGGAGAGTGGGACTAGAGGCACCAGATTACTCATAGAGTGTGTGCCTCTAGGGATTGAGACCCAGATTACTCCAAGGAGTATGGTCTTCCAGCATCAAAGACCCAGATTACTCCAAGTTGGAGTGTGGTCTTGTAGCATCATAGCCTAGATTACTCATCCATGAAGGATTGAGTGTGGTCGGCAAGTACTTCCTATAGGGATGTCACAGAGTATCACATGGACCAAATTACTCATAGTGTGTGTCCTGAGGGTGTCACCATGAGTCAGAGGAACTGACCAGGATGATGGTTGACCAGGATGATGGCGAACCCTACTAGTCTATATGCCATGTGTCAGTGGGACCAGAATATGGAGACTAGTTGATATTGATGTTGTGTCAGTCCTAACGATTGCTTAATGGACAACCTCAACACAAAGTTGGTTCTGTTGGTCATGTTACCCACCACTTTGTGGGTGATATCCATAGGATAAAATCTTCTCCTAGATGGTCCTCAGCGGGCAGCCAGCAGCCCCTTGTAGCCACCAGTGACCAGATAGCTCAATGTGCTACTATCTCCGCCACCTGAGCTAGCCATGTGGTTCCTCGCCCATCTGTTATGATCGTATGTTTGAAGATGGGTCTTCCAACCCTGAGGATGTGGCTTTTCATTGTGTAGTTGGGTATTTTTGTTTACTTATCATGGACACTTTTGGGCATATATTGGTGGGGGGATTCGACGGAAAGAGTGGGTTTTGTTTGTACTCATCTCCTCTGTCGAATTTGATGGTTAGCCTTCTATCTTAGTCCTATGGGATATCTTTTATTGGCTACTAGCTTTATTGGTGGCACTACATGGGAAACCCCAATTTTGGTTGTGTGGTCTCGCTTCCCGACACCATATACATCACTCCCCTCCACTCATTATAACCCCACTCGTCACTTTTCCCATCCAGGTCCACATTTTTCCACTAGGTCCACAAGGAGTTAGCTTCCCCTTCCCCTTCTCCACACCTTGGGTCAGGCCTAGAACGATACCCCGAAGGTTGATGCAGCTAAAAAGAAAAGAAAAAGCATATCTTGGCCACTCTCAATAGAAAATGTACCACAAAATGCAAAAGATGGCTGGGACATACATATTTAGCACGTGGGAAATAGCCAAACATGAGCTCTACCCCTATCATTATGGCCATCACCCTAGTTCCTAGGGACCCCCTTCATATCGGCGCCTTACATCATTAAGGAACCCATGATTGTCCCAACCCCTGGTGAGCCATGAACTACCCCACCTTAAGGGGGTATTCATTGCTATATCGTACACATCATGCTCTCATCCCATGCAACCCAAAGCAATTATAAAGAAAAATCGATCAAAGGCAAAAGGCATATGAAGAAGGGTGGAAAAACAAAGGTCGGGGTAATTCATGTACCATGATTGCTCCCTCCTACATTCATACACCCAAGTGTGGGCTTCCTTTATTTCAACTACCCTTGTACTATGGCATGTGGCTCAAAGCCTTCCCCTAAAGACCTATTTCGTTCCACCATTATATCATGTGCCACCTACCGCCTGATGGATGTACCATGGACATGTCACCCCCTTTAAAGGTAGAAACCACATAGTGGTGTCCTTGGTTAACCCCCTTACTGAACTTGGAGACACTTGTACATGCTAAAGCCCACTATGGAAGGGCATGCCACTTCGAAGTGTCGACTTGATTCCATGATTTGTAAGCTCTTTTTACTCGATTACTCTAATGATTTGTTGTACTGGAACGCGAGGGGATGCATTGGATCTTATACATGGTTCCAGGTGGGTCTCTATTTGGGGTTTGGTCTCCCTATATGGGGTCCAAGCCCTCTAGAGGGTCATATTAGCACTTGTAGGGTGAGCGTTTAGAGCCATAGGCCTCCACCATAGCAGAGAGAAGATTTCTACTTTATGGATCCCCTAGCACCATTCATTGATTTCTCTTGTTCCACCTTTTGGATGAGGATGATGCACCTACACCTCCATGCCCAACCAGCTTCACACTTGCACCACACACTTGGCAGATGTTCCAGGGTCCAGATGAGGATGTCTCTCCACTGGAGACAATGGGAGGGCTTGCACCATTCTTCTAGCCCTTACAGATGTGATACAGGCTTATTCGATCCACTTGGAGACCCATGAGGATGTTTTGTGCCCCCATAGCCACTTGGGGATACCAAAGGTTGTTTTCTTGGATATCAATGGGGCCAACCCCTTGATCACTATGTTTGGAGCCCATTTATTCAATTTGACACACATTGAACTCCATTAGGCCTCTTCAAAGGCACTTCGACCTATTGTGTGTATTATTTTGCACTCTTGGGAGGCTTATTATTGTATTATGGAGCTATCTTGGTGGGCTTGTCACCAAGTCATGTCATTATTGTACATTATTTTATTATATTTGGGGCTTAATTAGGCCTAATTAGGCAAATCGAACTCTTTAGGAAGGATATAAACTGATGAGATATCATTTGAATCTCATCATCACTTGGATTTGGATCATGATCTCTTCTTGAGAATTTCACTGGACCTATTGAAGGACTAATTGGATATCTTGATGCATTTTGATGTTTGGAAGACTTGTCTTTAATCTTGGAGCTTTGATTTTTGTCTCTATTGATGATTGGAAGATTTGCTATACTTGTAAGTGTTTTTTTCATGATCTATTTCTCATTTATGTCACATGTATAATGTATGGAAATTTTCGCTCATGAAGCTAGCATAGCTACCCTAATGAAATATGAATTTATTGAATCTTGTCTTTGTGAGGGTTTTTCATATGTTTCATGCAAAGTATAATGAATGAATGTTAAATGGGTATATGGTTATTCATAATTGCCTTGATAAGTCATCAATTGCAGCATCAAAGAAGTATAAATTTTCCTAGTAACCCAATTATTGTCCTTAAGGCCATGCAAAGTTGTTGGGGAAGTCCTTGATTAGGTATAAGAATCTCTAAACATCAAATCTCATTGATTCCATTCTCCCAATAGGCTAGGCACTAGTCTAGTCCTAGGTGATCACCAAATAAAAATCTTTCCCACCTCCTCTCTTCTTTTTCTAATCCCTAACCCTAGTGTCTCCAAGGGCATCATACGAAATCTATTGTAGCCATCCAAATTTGATGAAACTTAGTCAAGAACTGTGTTGATGTGTCCTGGAGAGGTCCTCCAAATTTGAAGTCATTCTGACAGTTGAATCTCAAGTTTTGCCAAGCCCTGGTTCAAAGGTCGTTCTCCTTAGGTCTCACTTTGTTAGTGGCTTCCTCAAGGATCATTGCATTGAACATTAAAGTCAAATCTTATCTCTTTGATCCTTTTCTTCTCCCTCACTTGGTCAAGCTATTTTGTTTGAGGTTCTACCAAAAACCCTTGACCTTGTTTGGGTCCACTAGGGTTTCATTGTGGTCCTGCACCTTTACCATTCCTACTTCACAGGGATCATTTTAGACCCTATTCTCCTAGGATTCTTAGGTCTAGGGGACTTTGTATCAAGAAATACCTCTCAAACCTAGGTCTAGGTTTCCATTTATACCTTCTTGGAGAGCCACACATCTTGCTTCTAAAGCAAGTGATCCTTATCATTAGAGTCTCTCCTTTGAATAGGCTTTTGAAATCACTACCTCTACAACATTGATCTATCATTCTTAGTGATTTCCCTGATACCCAGACTCCTCCCATTGCTAAAAGTTCGTAAAGAGCAGGGAGCTTTAGCTGAGGTGACAGTGGGCTATTGCTCCATTATTTCCACTTGACCTAGTAGTCACTCTATAGGGTCCCCTCCTAGGACCCTCCTAGTTTGAGCGGTAACATTTTTGGCACCATTGTCGGGGACACGAGATGTGTGTCTTGTTCTTCATACAACAATATTGAAATATCATTCTTGGCGACTCCATTGGAAGAACGAAGCCCTAGTTTTTCATTGAACTTTAAGGTCAATGCTTGTAGGGTGAAGCAAGCATTTTTCAAGGCAATTTCATTCACCCTGGTGACTCCCATGTCATTAAAATCCCAACAACATGTTGACCACATATAGTCCTACCCTAGACATGACAGGGACCTCGCAATATCCCACATTGGAGTGCATGAAGAACATACCAATGTTCGATGGGGATCCACATTCCACAGCCATTCACATTGTAAGGTTCATAAGGTATGTTTCAAGGAAAAATATAACTCAACCATGTGACCAAATGGAATTGTTTGTCCTATCCATTGCCCCAAATACCGATTGGCTTGAGTTCTATGAAACTAAAAGCATTTCTTCTCTCTAAATGTTTGTTGTGCACTTTCTTTTGTTAAATTAGGCAACTAGGGTCAAATTCCACGTTGGACAGCTCATTTGATGGAGATGATTCTTGCATTGAACTCCTCTTTTCGAGAGGACCAAAATCAATCTAAAGATCACTCAAATCGGAGAAGGAGAAGTATGTTTTTGAATTAAAACCACTCGTGCAAATTATCAAGGTCGGCTACAACATCATGTAGGCTCATGAAGCCCAAAAGGCATGTCTTTTCACCCACATGGATTCATATAAATACAAGAGACCTCAAACTTCATTTGGCACTTCATCAACACACAACACATCTTCTCTCTCCTCTTCCTATTATTTTGAACAACTCAGAAGTGGAAGATTGCTCTCGCATGTGCAAAGGACGGGTGGTTGTTCTGAATAGACCAAATTACAAGGCTGTTGCAGGATGTTGACCAACGTTGACTTGGGCATTATTGGCATGTTTTGACTGTGCTTTTGCGTGAATCCTTTTTGTTCTAGTAGGTCGCAACTATTGTTGCTAAATTCAAGGTAATTTGTGGTACTTCACCGAAGCGCTAATCATAGACTTTGACCAAAGGCTACTGTATGTTGATCAGGTTTGACTGCTCTTAATTGGACTGGTTTGGGCTCATTTTGTTAAGCTAATAAGGCTGCATAAATTGCTCCAGTACCGAGCTCCTTTGAAGACCATTTGATTGTTGTCCTATCTCTGGTTAGGGCACACTTTGAAAACAGTTGATTGTTGTTGACTTGAGCATATTTCAAGAAGATCAAATTTGACTACAGTTGACTCCATCTCTCGCTTGGATAGTTTCTTGGCATATTGATATTATTTGGATATTGAAATTGATGTACTCTCTCTGCTGAACATTTGAAGACAATCTAATAAGAAGAATTTTTGCAAGGGTTTTCCCCATGGTGGGTTTTGCCCTGGTCATTGACCAAAATTTGTGTTTCTTGTCTCTTGGTTGTCTTTCATTGTGCATTTGTTTAATTGTTCTATCTACTAATGCTCTACTGTCATTGGATAATTGAAGAAGTGAAATTGTTAAATTGGATGCTATTGGATATTGTTGAAGTGATATTTGCAACATAGAACAAATTGATGAAAAATTAACATGGTATCAGAGTTCAGGTGAAGACAAGCCCAAGAGATATAGAGCAAGAGCATCCATTTTATAGCAGTTGATCAAAAAAGGGAAAATCTTTTGGTTAAAATGTCTTCCTCTTTCTTCAAGGAGCATGAGAATTTGGGTGACTCATCTAACTTTTCTACAGAGAAAGTCAGGTTGGAGATCATAGCTGACAACAATGATGTTTTGGACTTCATTCAAGGAAGAGTACCTGAACTTTTGGAGAATGCTTCCATTGCTATCAAAAACAAGCATAAGAAAGGTGAGTTAAAAGCAAAGAAAATTATAGTTGATGGTTTACAAGATAATTTACTTGCATATGTTGGAAATTGAGAAATTCTAAGGACATGTATGATAAGATAGTTTGCATCAAGGTTACTTGGGAGCGGGAGCGGGGAGGCAGCAGAAAAACTGAGGCGGGAGAAGCGGGCAGCGAGCCTCGCATTTTAGAAGCTTCGGTCGGCGAGGAACATTTTGAGGCGTTTATATATATATATTGATGCATATATGTCAACAAAAACATGTAGAATGATGAATTAGACATAAAAAACATAAAAACATAGTTTGAATCATATAACATCAATCATCTAGAAGTTATAATCTTCATCAACCACGCCCACAAGTTGGAAGCATACAACATATTGACTCTTGAGTCTCGCGAATCATCAATCTGAAGGTTTCAAGCTTTAAAAATTCAATATATAACATTTATCATCATTGATTTCAAATTTCAATATCTAACATTTATCATCATTGATTCATTGATTTCAAAATTCAATATACATTTATCATCATTGATATATAACATTTATAGATCATTTATTCATTGATTTCAAATTTCAATATATAACATTTATCATCATTGATATATCTCATTATCATCATTGATTCATTCGTTAAAATTCAATATTATACAACATTTATCATCATTGATTCATTGATCACCATATAACTTTCATGAAGCATCATATTCATAATTCATAATGACTTGTAAACTTATAAATGCCAACTTCAAAGTTTCACCTTTCAAATTCAAACTTCAAACTTAAATTGTCATTAAATATATGAAAGAGTCAAGTTTCAACTGTTCAACTGTCAACAACAATTAGAAAGACTAGTAAACAACAAATCTATTTTATCTACTGGTTGGCCCCTTGCCACGCCCACGAGAAATGTCTAGTTTGTGCGAGCCACGAGGAAATGGTGGTCTTCTAGTACTCTCAGGAGTACCACGACCATGACTAGAAGGTGGAGGCTGGATCTGCAAAGGAACAATAGTGTGATATCGAGAACTGGCACTGGCACTGGCACTAGCACTGGCACCCGCACTACCAATAGATGGTGGGACTAGCCCTGTGTGTGGCGGTGTTGTTGATGCTTCATCATCATCCCTAAAAAGTTATGCTTCCAATTCTTCCATATGTACCGTGCCATCCTCCAAATTATCATCCTCGGGGTTGTTGTCCCAAACTCTGTATGATTGATCCTCATTTGCCCGATCACAGTAATGGCTCAACAACCTCAAGTTGTAATGCACATAAACCAAGCTTTTAGCTCGGTTTTCATTCAGCCTGTTTCTTCTCACATTGTGTATGAAGCTGTAGGTGCTCCAACACCTCTCTGTAGAAGAAGTGTTCACAACCTGTGAGAGAACTTTTTTAGCCAACTTTGGCAAAAGTCCCATGCCGCCATATGCTTCCCACCATGTGAGAGCATCAAATCTGTCCCTGTCTTCCATTGCATGGAAAGAACCAAAGTTAGCAGTGCAACTGAAGTATTTACCTAATTCAAGGCGCAATCTAACACACTCCTCCCTGTCAGGTACCAACTTGTCCAATGCCTTTATCATACCCTCTTGTACCAGTTTGAGTGAGCATAGTTATGACAGGAAGACGGTGGCCAGGACAGTGGACCACAATGAACAGGTTTCTAGCAGGAACCGGTCGTAGGTAGGTCGGATCTCAATGTTGGATTCAAAAGTATTAAATAATTATTTAAAAAAAAAAAAACTATTTTTAAGATTTGCAACCATGATTCCAAGCCAATAGAAACAAAATATGCAAAGTTTGCTCATTTATATACCATGCAAAGGTGAATATATCAAAATGGCACCGAGTGCAATACATATCATCGAAAAATACATAAGCAATGAAGCTCCAAATGGCCCATAAAGTCCAAAAACAATGCTACAAGCTATGAGGCCATTGGCCTAATACAAGACTACATATTAGTGATCAACAACATGATCACTCCTCATCATGATCGAAATCATCACCACTACTAGACAAGGGATCATCAACATGAGCTACATAAATAATATGGCTCAAAGTTTGAGGACTCCTAAAACTCCTCTACAACTTTAGTAGTAGTAGTAGTAACAAAAATAGACATCAAAACTACAAATCACTGAGCAACATGGTCTCTCATGAAACTCATCATTGATTCATCGCTACTAGAAATGGGATCATCAACAAGAGATACATAAACATCATTTAGCTCAAAGTCTTCAGACTTGGATTGCTCAACCTTATAACATGATAGAAATTGAAAAATTTTAACATGCCTAACCAATGATTTTGGTTTGAGTGAAGGGTTCATTTCCTCAACCTTAAAATGCGATAGAAAAAGATTAGCATGTCTAACTAGTTGTTTTCCTTTGATTGAAGGGTACATCAAGGTTCTTAAAGGACTTCCTGCTCTTGATCAAATGCCAATATCATACCCTTACACATGGTAGAATCAAATGGAAACATTGCAAATTCCCAAACCATGAAACCCTGAAAACCATTAAGTCTGCTGAATTTTGAGTGAAACCTAAAATTCTAGTTTCTCCATATGAAATCCAATGAGGTCGAAACCACTCTTAAACATCCTGAGTCATTTCATGGTAATGTTTAAGAATTTAACATTACCATGAATAGTCATCATTATCTTACCTCACATCCACATCTAAAGACCATTTAAAACAAATGATGTTTTTCGTGGAAAAAAATTTCCACCCGGCGGGAATCGTTTTTTTGTTGGAGACGTTGAGGCAACCACAGCTCGTTTAAAACGCAGTGTTTTAGCGAGCTACTACGCGTTCGCTCAGCATTCGGCAGCTCAGGCGGGAGAGCGTTTTAACGGAGTCCCGGAAACGCGCTCCCGCCCTCGGAAGTTTTTCGGGCTGTCCATTATCCATGTCTGCTGCGTTGACATTTGGAAGCAGGAAGCTGGGGGGGGCCTTCCTACAGCCTAGGTTTGCATGTATGAAGTCAACAATTTGAATGAAATCATCGCTTTGAAAGATCAACTCAATGACACAAAAATGAACAAAGTAGAATTTGTGCAATCATACATTATGAGGATATCTCGTCTTAGAGATCAATTGCAAAGAACTGGGGAAACTACACCTGACAAGGAATTGGTGATTGTAACTCTTAGAGGTCTCCCTCCCATTTGGGAATCCATCATTAATACTATAAGTAAACACAATAGCTTCTCGTCATTTGATGAGCTTGTTGGAAAGATCACTCAAGAAGAATCAAGGATGATATCCAGAGGAAGAATTCCAGGACCAAATGAAAGAGAACCCACTGCCTTCGTTGCTCAAGGAAAGAAAAAGAATGCAAAGAAACGAAAGTGGAAGCCATCTAAATCAAGAAGACCTCCTTAATCCAATCAAGATTCCAAGGATTCAATAAGGAAAAATAGAGATGTTGAGAGCTACAATTGTCATCGGAAGGGTCACTATGCTCGAGATTGTCCCGAAAAGAGAGATGCTCCAAGAAGAAACTCTTCAAGGTCCTATAACGATAATTGTGGCTTCAACAACAACAGGTCATATGAAAGAAGAGACGATAGAAGAAGGAATGAAAGAAGCAGGGAGTTCCCTGATGATCGTGAAGATAGCTATCGTCCTCCAAAGAGGTCAAGGAACTCCAAGTATGAAGGAAATGCTACTAATCAATCTGAATATATTCTTATTTCCACTTTATCTAGTTCACCTCCTCTGGATTCTTGGGATAGTTGGTTGGTTGATAGTGGGGCCTCTCACCACTTTTCTAGATATAAGGAGGTTCTCTCTAATTTGGTAGAGAGGGAAACCAATTTGAACATTATTCTTGGTGACAATACCACTCATCTCGTAAAGTGCTTTGGTTCTATCAAATTTCATTTGGTCTCTAGGGAATCTGTTTTGGTTCATGATATGATGTATGTGCAGGGATTGAAGAAGAATTTGGTATCGATATCTGCCTTGGAGGATAAAGGAATGAGGGTTGCATTCATCAAAGGAAAAGTACTCTCTTGTTCTGTTGGATCTTATATGATAAATGCCTTCACATTGGGATCTAGATATGAAGGACTCTATAGAGTCACTGGAATACCTCTCCTAGCTATGGTGCCTAATACAAATCATCAAAGCGAATTGTGGCACCGAAGAGTGGCCCATCTGCATTATGATGCTCTTCCAAAATTAAAGAAGTTGGTCTTTGGGATCCCCGATGTTCAAGCTCAACATGATGGAGTATGCCCTGGATGTGTTGGTGGAAAAAAAGATGAAAGACATCCTTCATCTCATTCATTCTGATATATGTGGTCCAATGCATGTGCATTCACTTGGGGGTCATCTTTATTACATCACCTTCATCAACGATTTCTCAAGGAAGACATGGATATACTATTTGAAGCACAAGTATGAGGCAATCGAAATATTCAAGGAGTTCAAGGCTTTGGTTTAAAATCATACTAGGAAGAAAATGAAGATCTTCAGGTCCGACAATGACGGGGAATACATCGCAAATGAATTTATAGACTTTTGCAAGAAGGAAGGAATTGAAAAAGTGACCATTGTGCCCTACACTCACCAACAAAATGTTGGAAAGTGTAACTAGGTTTGGTCTTCATATTGACTATGTAATTATGTATCTTTGTTAAGCTTGCTTCATGGTTTTCATGAGCAAGGAATTTTATTATAGGTCAAAAGACTTCTTCTTGATGCCTTTTAGGGATTTGTCATCTTGTCATAAATGTATTAATTAGAGTCATGTATATGAAGTGTCACTCATGTAATATCAGTCATGTATGCCTCAAGACCTTGTCATATTAAGCTTGAGGACATGACTCAATATGGTGCTCAAGATCAGCGTTGGAATATCTCCTCAAGACAGCCTATGAACAGTGGACAAGTCGGCTCATAAACCCCTGATCAAGTCGACTTCATAACCTATGGACAAGTCGGCTAATTTACAATCAAGAACAACTATTTACAGGAGCATGCGGATTTCAGTTTGCCACAAATTTTCGGACAAGTGTTCTGAGATTTAGTGTGAATTTCAGGACTGAGATATAGTGCGAGAAAGGGAGAACAGAAATGTGGATTGAAGCATAGAAGGACATGTCAACAAGAAGGTATCTCGGATAAAGGATCTGTCATATATATATGCGAAATTGCAAGATTATAATTTGGTGTGGAGGAGGGACAGAATTACAGTGAAGTAAGGTAAGGGTTGCTCAGCGAAGTATACAGTGCAAGAAAAAGGATATCTATACATTGTGAAGAAGGCCTATTATGAGTTCATTCTAGGGTTGCATGTAAAGGATAGGTACAGAAGTATGTACCTATGTCTTGGATATAAAGCTAGATAAGAAGAAGCCAAGAAGGATCCAAGGAAATGGAGAAACCGAGGACTAGAGACCGAGCTCTATAAGGCTGGTGCAGAAAGGTGCAAAAAAGAAGGATCGGCTCAAGGAGTCAGGATAAGCAGAGACAAGGTCTTGAAGGCATACAAGGGTCAAGGGTCTGTCATGGTCATGGTACTGGTCAACTCGAAGTCTATAAGAAGAATTTCTTGTGGGTTTTCCTCTCCAAGAGGGAGAGGTTTTTGCCCTGGCTTGAAGAGCCTAAATTTGTGTCTCTTGTGTTTTGATAATTAACTTGATGAAAGACATAATAAGCTAAGAAGAGAAGACATAAGTAAAGGAAGTAAGCTCACAAGTAATTATCAAAGTAAAGAATTTGAATTAAACTCTACCCTACCTAATTCTCAACATGGTATCATAGCTAAGGTGCTAAAGACAAGGGCTACTTAGCAAGGAGACACTCAAGGAAGAAAGAATCAAATTCAAGGTCAAAGTTTGCGTTGGAAAGTCATATCAGTTTGCAAGGAAGATTCTCAAGCCATTTCAAGAAGAACTTCAATCTCATTCAAAGGATCTACTCATCAAGGAGATAATATCTACCATCAAAGATTTATGCAATGTTCCACGGGGACGCGTCCCCCAGGGTGGGGGACGCGCTTCTCTGCTCCCCCACGCTCCTGAGATGGGGAAACTCTTGGGAAAACTTTCCCCACGTCCCCATTTGTGGAAAACTTGGGGAAACTCTAGGGGGTGTTTTTTTGGTGACAAAATGCGTCTCTCTTGTGGGGGGGAGCGGGGGGATGCAAGAGGGACGCGTCCCCCGAATTTTTTCGCTAATATCAACTAAAAAAAACAATTTTTGTATTTCACTGCTTTCTATGTTTATTTTTAGTTCAGTTTTCTATGGCTGTTTTAGACTTCAAATGTCATTGTCATATGATGAATTTAATTTTTGATGTGCATCGCATAGTTTCAATTGTCAAATGATGAATTTAATTTAGATGTACCTTGCATAATATTAATGCCCATTGCCAAATGATGAATTTAGATGGAACATTGCATAATGTCAAATGATAAATTCAATTTAGTAATTTATTTTTAGATTTACATTGATGATTGCAGAAATGTCAAATGATAATTTTACATCACAATAGTCTAATACGAAAAGATGATCATATTTAGATGTGCATTTCATGATTAATAAGATTTACTATCTACTAGTTTAGTTATTAACATACTGTTGGGATTTTATTTTTTTATTTTCATATATTAAATTTTTAATAATTTTGTAATTTTTATGGCTTTGATGTCCCCCCATTTCCCCGAAATTTCCCTAAATTTTGGGGTTGCTTATATATGTCTCCCTTGTGTGTATCCCCATCCTGGAAACTCGGTGGAACATTGCATTTATGACATTGAAGACATATTTGGAATACACATCATCAAGCACCATCCAACATTATCCAACACCTTTGAAAACATCTACATTGGAGAATTCAATCTAAAAGGGAGTTCCTAACTTCATCTTCATCAAGGAAATTGCTAGAAGGAGAAAGTCACTCTACTCATGTAAGTATCTATGACCTCATCTAAAATGACTTATTGCAAAGAGAGCAACAAATTGGTTGGGTCATGAAAATTTAGTGCATGGAAGAAGAGGACAGATTGGAATCTAATTGAAAATGAAGTTATGGGCTACATTAAAGGATCTACAATTCAACCTTCAAAAGAAGACATTCAAGCATATATCAAATTCATGAAGGAAGACATAAGAGCCCGAAGGATTCTTATAGAATCCATAAAGGATTCTCTCATTCCCTATGTATCAAATCTATAATCCTCAAAAGAAATATATGATAAATTGGTGGAGCTATTCTCGAAAGGTTCTGCATGGGAAATAATATCCCTAAGACAAAAATTATACAAATTGAGAATGTCAAGGAAGGAAGGAATAATTCCATATCTTATTGACATTTTCGCAATACGAGATCAACTGCAGAAATTGGGAGAAGTAGTGCCTAATGGAGAAATACTCACTATGGTACAAAATGCTCTACCTAAAGAATGGGGAAGTTTCACTTCAAGCATCAATGGGAAGGAAAAAGCAATGCCATTCCAAGATCTATGTAAGATAGTAGAAACAAGATTGAAATACAAAGATGATACAGGATCAAGTGAAAGGAATCAAGCATTTGCAGCCACGTCCAGGAAGAAAGGAAGATTCGGTAAGTTTGGTCCTCAGAATAAAAACAGAAATATGGACAAAGCACGATGCTTTGGATGTAATGATTTTGGCCATTATAAAAGGGATTGTCCTAAATTTAGAAAGGACAAGAGGAAAAAGGAAGAAGCCCATGTCACAGATGAAAGGGAAGAACCTGATGCAAAGAAATCTAAGAAAGAAGAAGCGAAAGATCTCTATTATGGCTAAGATCATCTTTCTCTTTAAGTGATTTATGTTGGTTGTAAAATAGTATGATAGGAAACAATGTATATTAATAGCATCATGATAGAAGCATGGAAGGAGCGCTTGAAGAAGTAGCTCCTGGAAACCTCACTGATAACTACATTGATGGAAAGAAGTCATCAGGATCAAGGGTCATCATTCAATAATGAATATGGAAATAGGTGCTGACATTTTTCTAATGGAGTCCTCTTTGGATTCACCGACTGGAAAGAAAGCAAAAGGTTTCATAGGGAATTCTATCTTGCAGAATTCGGGGATTAGAACATGATGACATATTGATGAAGCAGGTCAAGGGAACGAAGTTCTTCATTCTAGTAAAATTGTTGCAGGATGACTCAAAAGGAAAAGGATGAGGTACATATATCTATATGTTGTCACTAGATGTTGTGAAGTCATGTCTTATGGTTGTAGTTAATGGACTTCTATCTTTAGAAGTATGATCAAAGAAAGAAGGATCTCTTCTAGTGCACAGGTTGCCACTAATAGATGAAATCAAATATGTCCTCATATGGAATATGAGGTGGTTGTATACAAACAAGGAACTGGATACTGAAATTTCCTGGGAATGAAGCTGTGTGGAGAAAGAAAGGAAGAGATCATGAAGTGCAACCATGTCAAGAGGCAGTTATCATCCAAAGCCAAGAAGATGTGACTAGGAGATCTCCTGGGAAGATATGTGGACTCTGATAGAAGTACGGTAAACAAGAAGACCCTTGACAATACATATCTTTAGGAGATGTGTCAATCTGAATAGAGGATGTCGATGCCTACAGGAAGATGTCATGGTGAAAGATCATGACTGAGGTAACTTTTGATTTAAAAGTTCTTATGTATATGTTTATCTAGATAAGTTTATTCGGAGTTGCCAATCATGTGGAAGATGCTGCTTCGAAGGAAAGCAGTATGGCATAAAAACGGACCAGATGAGAAAGACTGATGAATCACTTTCTGGTGGATGACATGACTCATGGATGAAAGTGATGGATGATCTATGCCCTATGAAGCCAATGTTGAAGATTCCTAAATATCAAAATCCATGACATCGAGGGAGGAATTCTTCATGAGCAGCTGGGTGTCTCACCAATGCTGCTGCAGGTCCCTGGTTAAGAGGGAGCCTGGTGGTAAGTTTCTTACTTGGAAGAAACTTTATGTCCTTCTTGAATCAAAGTGAAGTGAAGAATATGATTCTCTAAATTCATGTGCCATGCACTAGACCAGGACTAACAGCCGTAAGTCGGACCTAGTTTCTTTGATTTTTGATTCACACCAGATCCAAAACAAAGGGCTCCATCCTTCTTTCTGTTGTTGATCAACAAACTTCACGTAGTGGTGCTTTCTCTTTTGCTCTTGCTTGGGCTTGTCCTCACCTGAGCTCTGATACCATGTTAAAATTACATGTTCTTTGCATAGGTCAGTTACTTAAGAATTCCATAGAAGCCCATTTATTTGAAACATATCATCATATGAATCATAATTGATAGTAACTAAAGAAAAAACATAAACAATAGATCCAGAGGACGAGTCAGGACAAGAGAACACAAGGATATGGCTCAAGCTAGGGAAAAACCCCAAGATGGGGAAAACCCTTGATCAATTCTTCTTAATATTAATGTCAAATGTTTAGCAGAGAGAGTATACAATAATTCAAGGTCAAGATTGACTTGCCAATATGGAGATTCAAGAACAATGTCCTTAGATACATAGCAGCCTCATCAACGCAATTTTGGAGAAGACAATTTGTGCCCTCTTAGGCTTGAAACATACTGTTGTAAAGGCTTCTAAATACTTGTGTTCTGGTTAGGGTTTAATGTCAAGCTACAACATCAATCTATCACTGCTCCAAGATGGACTTCCTTCAAGTTGATCTCCCCACATATGCTAGAATAAGTCTGATCGCAAGTAAGGGTTGTTGGCAGGCTGGTATAACACCCTTTCCTTACCTTCCAAACTTCTTGCTTGATTGCGGCGATCGGCCACCTTCCAAATACCTCTATTGTTGATCTGGGCTAGTAACCAGCCTCAAAACAAGTGATACAGCCTCGAGCTCAAGAACTCCAAGACATGTGGCATCCTATCAGTCCTTCGGTCCCTTTTCTAAGGTGAACTAAGCTTGCAGCCCTCCTAAAGCACATAGCTAGGGCTGCAGCTTGCTATAGGGGAGAAGGTCCAACCAAAGATGGGCCCAAACATCATACAAATGGCCCTCATGACTGCGACTTCCTTTCTGCTGCAATCCTGACCTGTAGTAGACACAGAACTACCCACAAAACAGTCCAAACAAAATCGAACCATCCTCAAACAAGCTCGGCCTCCCTCCTGAGGAACTTAGTCCTTTAGATAGCCCATTCAATACATCAATTTATCCCTTCCTTCTTCGTTGGAGCATTCCTTCCTTCTGCAACCATTTCAGAGAGAGAAAATATGTGATCGAATGATTGAAATGAGGATGTAGGCTCCTCTATATATACAAGTCGATTGGGGTTGAAGGGACGTGGCTATTGGGTTTGATGAGCCAACTTGAAGGAGAGGCCAACCTTGATCATTTATATAAATTCAAAAATCCATTTCTACTTATCCAAAATTAACGTTCTTTAGATCGATTTTGGTCCTCTCGAAGAGAGGAGTTTAATGCAATAATTATCTTCATCAAATGAGCTGACCAAAGTGGAATTTGGCCCTAGTTTCCAATTTTAACAAATCTTCTCTTGAGGAGAAATTGTCTTTTCAGCAAGGTTTACAAATCAAAAATTTGTCTAGAAATATGTGCCAATATACAAGTCAAAATACCATTCAAACTTGTTCAAACGGTTGCTTAGTTAACGCTAGTCAAATAGTTAAAAAGTCAACTCCATGGTTAAACTTCAGCCTAGTCAACTCGGCCCTGCAATAAAACTGTAGTTGGTTAAACCCTTGCATGTGCGGCCTTCCTATGGTCAAACTACAATTGCTCAGACCCTCGCACGAGCAGCCTTCATGCGATCAACTTTTGATCGAACAATTCACACATTTGGCTGTTAAAGCTAGCCAAGAACTCGGTCAACTCTACTAGTCAATGGTCTTGTCAACCGGTCAAACATTCCACCGATGCCAACTTGACCCTAAAAAGAGAAGAAAAGAGATATAAACGCCTTAGAAATGAGCCACTTCGAGGGGGCAACCTCCAATACATTACATAAATGAACAATTCTTGGATGATACAAATGAACAAAACCTCCTTCTATATATAGGAGTCCATAGGGCCACAATATAATCCTAGTGGGGCCACAATGTAATCCTAGCCGACCTAACAATAATAATGTAAGGGCACAATAATAACAATATGGGGGTTACAGGGGTACAATAACAATAAGGGGGGCTACACTAACATAATAAGGGGCTACACTATTAATATAGGGACTTAACATGCCCCTCTCCTTCAAACAAGTGTTGTCCTCAAAGCTTGATTATTTCTTGATGCTTCTGTATAAAATTCTCATCCTCCCATGTGAAATATTCTACAGGAAAGTTCTTCCACTTGCTGAGATACTCTGAAATTGATCGTACTTGTCGAGTTCTTGTTTCTATGACTGCTTCATAACTTCTTTCGATGTGATGTTGATCTTCCTGTTGTTTCATTAGATTCCGCACCAAAGTTGGGTTATCCTTTGAGAGTTGGAGAACTTGTTGTTGATGCTCGATGTGATCTTCCATTAATTTATCATCCATATTTTCTATTATTTGATCCTTCAAACCATCCAACTTAGCCTCCATTTCTGCTTTTAAACCATCTATTTCATCTTCAATTGCTCTTCGTAAGATTGAAACTTGTTGCACTTGGTATCGTAATTTTGATATCTCATACTGCAACTCTTCCTCTTCATGCGTCATAGTATAGCTTTTTGAGGGATTAATGGGTATGGAATTATTTTTTGGAGGCATTATATAACCCAATACTGATAAAAATTCTACAATATTCCCTTGCAATCAATTCAACTTGATTCTTCAAACAAGACTTATGTAATTCGGAAAAAAAAATACACACCTTTTACTAGCTTTTAGGAGCTCGATATTGAAATTGAATTATCTATGTAATTGAAAATCTTCGATATCTCAAATTCAGCCCTGTAGTAGCCCTCTGAAGCTTCTTTCAAATGCCACAGGTCTGACCTGATTTGGATTCTCCAAGACAAATTTGTGTCCAATCTCCCACAATGACCTAATTTTGTACTGGTTCAGTAGAGCGAACTTGTACGACTTGCCACGTGTCATTGTTTTGTTCTTTGTCTCTGAAATTGATATCCAAGAAACTACAGGCCGTGTACTTGCGACCACTTTTGACGGCACTCCAATCCAATCTCCAGAGAGAGAGTTATTGAACTTTTCCCACGATCACCTCTTTGAGATGAAATTCAGGAGCCTGAAAAAGCACTACCTTCCACAGATCATATCTCCAAAAATATTGTGAACCAAGCTCTGAAATTTTTTTACAACTTTCCTCAGGATTTCAGCTTCGTACCATATGAATTTCAGATTCTGAACCTTCGTAGAAAAATTTTTATAGCAAAAATTCCACGATGACCTGTTTAGGAGCTTGAAAAAAGGCCTAACTTCCACAGATGATATCTCCGAAAATATTGTGAACCAAGCTCTGAAATTTTTAGACAAGCTTCCTCAGGATTTCGGCTTCGCACCCTAAAAATTTCAGCTTCTGAAACTTCGTAGAAAAAAAGTTATAGCGAAAATGCCACGATGACTTGTTTGGAGCAGCGAAACCCTAGAATCCAAAGCTCTGATACCAAATGTTGTGTAACCAGCTCCAAAAATAGAAGAAAAGAGATGTAAATGCCTTAGAAATGAGCCACTTCGAGGGGGAAACCTCCAATACATTACATAAATGAACAATTCTTGGATGATACAAATGAACAAAACCTCCTTCTATATATAGGAGTCCATGGGGCCATAATATAATCCTATTGGGGCCACAATGTAATCCTAGCCGACCTAACAATAATAATGTAAGGGCACAATAATAACAATATGGGGGTTACAGGGGTACAATAATAACAATAAGGGGGGCTACACTAACATAATAAGGGGCTACACTATTAATATAGGGACTTAACACTTCCTCCCATTTAGACCTCCACAAAAACGATAGAATGATAAAGCTGATCTCCGACAACATATTTCTCCTCCCACCGAGAAATAAGATTCAATGAGCTTGCTATGTTGATTTTTGCCTCTTACATGTTGCCTATTTATATAGAGCTCTAATATTGAGTGGAGATCCATCAAGGTGGCTTCTCGTCACAAGAAACCGCTTCACTAATGGAGCCTACATCACAACTCAACATTAAACTAGAATTGTTTACCCCACTGTTGGGCGCAAAAGCCCAATCAATAAACAATTCAAACCCGCTCTATAAAAAATAGATCACTCCATCCCGGAGCACAATGTGAGCATCGTGGGCCATTCACCCCTAGACAAATCAACATGGCCCCATGGGTGAATGTATCAATCTCCCCTAGTCAAATCAGCATGACCCCATGGGAGAAAGTCTGCTTGATCTTTTGGAAATCATCAACATTTCCCCCCACCAAAAAAAAAAAAAAAACTGCGTTCCAACATTCCAATGACTTGTAGACTCTAAGCAAATATCCCCAAACTGTTGGTCACTTTCAATGTGGAATCGGGGACTTGTTGGCCATCCCCAAGACATTACGAGCTAATTCAAGGATATTCCGGATAGATTTCAGAGATGTTTTGGGCATATTACAAAGATTTTCTAGGCAAATTTCAAGGATAATCCAGGCATATATTTTCAGTTTTGGCAATCATGGACACTGATGATTGAACAATATGATCGTTTTTCCCATCCATTATTTCCAAATTGCACTGATTCTAAATCTGTTGTACAAGTTGCAGCTCAAAACATTGGTTTTGTATGATGGCTTTCAATTTGGGTTTCTAGTGATCTAGATATTGTATCTTAGCAACAAAATTACAAGAAGCTGTATTATCCCAAAGGGAAATAACCAAGACAAATGTAAATATGCCAGACAGATATAGAAAATACAATGTCAAATCCGCATCATGGAACACCACACATAATGCCGAAACCGAGCCATTTTATTAATCAGCACATGAGAGGAGTTCAAGAAAATCGAATGAGGGCACCTATCCTTGCTCAAGGCAAGTGAAGAATCCTCTTAAAATAGTGAAATGGCTACTACAACCGCATCCCACCTCGCTGAAGAAACCCAGAATCGTCGGGCCGGAGTGAACTCAAGCTGTACTGATTCCTTTGTCGAATGAGCTAAAATCTGCGTATCAATGACATCAAGCCCTTATTAAAACCCAGAAACCGTGAAGCAAATGGACCACCTCCGAAAATCGCCCCCAGAAACCCTCCTCCTACAAAAACGCTGTGCCTTCAGGAACAGCTCAGAAGCTCAAGAAATATGCTGGCAAAAGGGCCGGATCTACCCACAAATCCTCCAGATGAGATGACCAACTCCTCAAGGCTGAAAACACTGAAAAATGCTGCCAGAACCCCACATAAAGACCCTACTCATCAGATCTGCGTCCTCCCAGACTGGATCTGCGTCCTCCCTGACTGGATCTGCGTCCTCTCTGCCCAGATCTGCTGGATCTGAGTCATACAAGGCTGGATCTGCTACTATCTCTCCAGATCTGCGTCCCACAAGGCTAGATCTGCTGCTAGCTCTTCAGATCTATGCTAGATCCGCCAATATCTCCTCAGATCTGCAACCTCAAAGGCAAGATCTGATGTTATCTCTTCAGATCTAGGCTGGATCTGCCAATATCTCCTCAGATCTGCAATCTCCCAAGCTGGATCTAGTGCTACCTCCGCACCGCAACCTGGGCGTAACTGATTCGCAACATTCAGCCGTATCTACAATCCCAAGGTCGATCTATCACTCGCCTTCGTGATTCGCTGCCTTCTTTCCATCGAATGTCTTACTCCAAATCGATTCGTCCTTCCCGCCGAAACTTGTTTTTCCTACCTAGATTCGTTGCAACCCACTAGAGGGCTTCTTCCTCTCCGACTCTCCACCTGAAACTGCTACTGAAACCGAAAGATAGAACTCAGAAATTAACCTTACTAGGGCGGGCACTCGAAGTCCCCCGAAGCTAAGGGTGAAACCAGAAATAACCTTACCAGGGCAGGCACTCGAAGTCCCCCGAGGCTAAGGGTGAGATCTCCGACCGGAGACACTCGTGCACTAAACAGTGCTGCAGACCGACTAAACAACCGGCGTGCTGAAGAAGACAAAAGTCTAGCTCTCAATATCAATATCAAAATATGCATGATCCAAATGAGGTGAGAACCTCTCCTTTTATAATGCCAAACTCCCTCCAAAACTTAACTCTCCTTTGACCTGCGCAGTTTACTTTGGGTCAGCCTGATGCCTCCCCCATCATACTCATGTGGACCCCCAAGGCCCCCTCTCTTAAGTTACAACGTCAATCTACTAGAAAAGAACACTTTATTATAAAGTGAGGTGACTAAAGTGAGGTGACCCCTCTTATTTCTCACTTTATTTATTATGTCTAGCTAAAGCGGCAAAATAAAGCAAAAATGAAATATTCCAATTAGCAAGGCTAATTGGGAATATTACAGTCTCCCCCGGAAAAACGTTGCTTGTCCTCAAGCAACTGAAGTGATGGATGCTGTAAAGTCTGCTCGCTCTCCCAAGTGGCATCCTCATCCGGCAAAAATTGCTTGTTCTCAAGCAATGCTTGAACAAGCCTAATCTCTAGCTGATGCTCCCCGCCGATACTGCAAAATGTGCCTGGGTCCCACTGAAACCTCTCTGTCTCCTGCATCACCCTGATATGAAGGGATATCTCAATGCCAGGATCCCAAACTGGCCTCTCATGGTACCAGCCAATCAATAGTCCTCTCGGATCCCATCGCCACTGTGGCCAATAATCGCACAAGTCCCATGGCTCGGACTGCTCACTGCCTCTGGCTATGACTGAAGACCATGACCGCTGCTGCTCTGCATCTATGACTGTGTAAGCTGGCCCATCAACTGTGAACCAACTCGTCACCTCTCTCCAATCCAGGCATGGAGTCGAAAATATAATGAGGAATATCTCCCTCCTGTGGATCCTCCATCTCCAAGCAATCATCCAGACAAAATGAGCCACCTCCCAACAAGGCAACTCCTGAAAACCTCCTTCCACCTCAAGCTCTGGTAATGAAGGTGGGCTGGAAATATGAACTTGGCAAGCATCATAGCTTACCCCATGCCGTCCTTCTCTCCACTCATGACAAGTGTAGAGTCTATGCTGATCCTGGGCTGCAAAATCATTGCCCTCCAATGGCAAAGTGAAAAACAATCCACCATAGAAGGTTCCTCCATCGATGAAGAACAAGCTGGCCCAAAACAAACCATAGTGCAGTCTCATCCACTGCAACCTCAGAAAATCACATGGCAAGCAATGCACAAGATCCAACACATCTACTAATGGATAGCAAATGGCTGAATATGACAACAACATAGGTCCAAACACTTGCCCATGGCTGTAAATATCGGTCTCATGGCCCACATCAAAAGAGAACGCATACATAGTAGTGGTGGCCATGCCTCCTCCCATGCTCCCATTAGAACATGTAGTGCAGAAATTGTGAGAATTTTTCCCACTCACGGACACATCCAGCTCATGTGTCTCCCTCATAATCAAGCCTCCCATACAGATCTGATCTATATCAGCAAATGAAGACATGATCAAGAGCAAAATGAAGGAAATGCTGAAGGTCTCATGTGGTGCAAGAAGGTAATCCTCCTCAGGCTTGGAAACCCAAGTCAAGAAGAACATGCCATAGATGTCTCTATCATCATTCCCTCCTCTTTGTGCAACAAATATGAAGTGATCCTGGGACCTATGGGTTATAGATCCACCATATCTTTGCTGGGCACACTTCATCCATAATGTTCTGCTCCAAGGTGACAACGCTGTGAGCTCATGCAAATGAGTTCCTGTCAGTACAAGACTCTGCTCTTTGACATGCTCCTTGTCAAAGACTCCTCTAATAATGCTGCAAAAAATATGGAATACCTCCCAAGATGGAAGTGCTCCCCCATCAAAGACCATGGAGATAGTGCCATCTCCACCTCCTGCAACATCATGCAAAGTGTGGGAGCAAATCTGCCCTTGCTCTCCCAAGCAAAGCAACAAGAAATTGTGTTGCCTCCCCATACCTCCATCATGCAACTCATGTGATGAAGACACAATGAATGATATGAGTAACACATCAACACCATGCATCCATGCTCTATGCTGCTCAATGATGCAAGTATCCATCCTTCTCTTCCCCAACCTCCTACTCTTAGGAAGAGTGTTTGCCAAGTGATGGCCAAACTCTTTCAAGAGTAACCAGCGCAGCCAAGCCTCCTGCTGCCTGGTAGCACAGATCTGCAAGTAGCCTCCTAGCTCCTTGCTCATCATCCCCATCCACTCAATCACCTGTGGATGCCTCTTTCTCCTCATCCTGGTACTCCTCCCATGACGGCTACCATCCTCCCAAATCAAATTTCTGATTTTGCACTTCATGGGATTTTGAAGTATAAACTTCTCAAGGACCAATGAGACCCTGTCAAGAATCAAATAGGTGGTAGGCAAAAACCTCCCATCATGATGTGTGTGGCTCAAGGAATGTCCAACACAAGCATGAGAGATGTTATCCATCTGAAGATGTCCCCCATCTTCTATCTGCTCTTGTGAGAAGGGAAGAAAGTCATCGCACCCCATGGTGTGTCGAAGTGCATCTCCAGTGAGATCTCTCCTTGAGACCTCCCCTTCATCCATAGCCTGCTCCACCGAGTACCAACTCAAAATCTCTCGCCATCCAATCTCAACACGTGGCTGTTGTACCCTGTACAACTCTGATCGTCTCATACCACTATCCAAGTCAACATATGAGACCTGACTAGGTGGCTCTGCCTCTCTCTCTCCAACGGAAGGAGATGCTCCAACAACACTACTAGTCCCATCCATGCATACCTGAAGGGGAATGATCTGATGCTGCAATGTGCCCTCAGGTTGTACCATCAGGGAATCCAGTTGTTCCCCAATGCGGACCAACTTGGCCGCCGACTTGGCACAAGTCGCTCTCATACCCTCCAGCTCCTGGTCCTGCAACAAAATGGTCTCCCGTACTGACGCGGCCTTCTCCCTCAAAACTCGAAGGTCCGTCCGAAGTCGATGATACCGCTGTCTGCGACCATCATCCGATACCTCTGTATCTCCTAGTGCCTCATCGATAATGGATATATCTCCTGATACCTCACCCATCTGTCGTGTGCTGCTACCACCCGAAGACTCAGACATGGCTCCAGTCATCACCTCGGTGGATGGCTCTATCGGGGTAGGCTCTGCCTTCTCCACTACGATATCAACCGGCACGGTCAAGGAGGTCTCTAATGATGGTGAGTCTTGTGTCTCACTAGGTGTATCCTCAAACTCCCTGCAATCCTGTGTTCCCTCATCCTCTTCTCCACTGCTCTCAGAGAAGACCTCAATGAAGTGTGCCTTCCCTGCCGCACACCTGTGTCCTGATGCCCATGGCTCCCGGCAAGTGAAGCACACCCGCTTCCTCCTCAGCTCTCTCCTGGCCTCATCATCAAACTGCCCTCGTCCAGGATTCGCCTTGGGAGGCGGAGCCGTCATGTCCTTACCCTTAGGCTGGAAAGCCTGTCTCTGGGGATAAGGTGTCCGAGTCCTGTGTAAGACATCCTGTAAGTCCCGAGTCCTGCTGATGGCATCCTGAAGGGTAGCCGGTCTGTTCGATAGGACTAGGCTACGAAGTGGCTCTGACAGCCCTTCCACAAACAAGCCAACCATCCGAGCTGCAGATAAATCAGGTACCATCACCGAAATCCTCAAGAAGTCTGAAATGTATGTCTCTGCACTCCCAGTTTGTTTGAGCTTGATTAGCTCACCAAAATACTGATCCGGGTCCCTCCTGTCAAAGTGCTCTACCACCCTGGACTTTGCCGAACTGTTTGATGAGCCATCAAACCTCGGCAAATGAAATCCACTAGCTGCACGGTGGTCATCACGGTGGTATCCGCGCCCCTTGTGCTGGTGCTGCTCAGGGGGTTTGATACCGCATCGAAACTGGAGATAGCTCTCAAAGGGGAGAGCATCCATGAATGCCTGACCTAGGCTCTGCCAATCTGCAAAAACGGCTGCATATCGAGCTGGACTCACATCTCCTGCCATACTGCTGCTTAACTTCGACCTTCGATTTACCCACTGAAAACTACTCGGAAAATTCTAGGAATTTGGAAAAGTGATCCTCGCCCAAAACCCAGAAAAACCCAGAAAACGTTTTTCCTAATTCCAAACTTCAAAATTTGACCCTTTTTATTTTGGCCCTTTTTCCAATTGCGTTTCTGGAATTGCAACTGCTATTGCTCTGTATGATTTCTTCTCTGATGTCATAGACCACAGGCTGAGCCAGAATTAGGCTCTGATACCACTGTAATATCCCCAAAGGGAAATAACCAGTAATAAACAGAAATATGCCAGACAGATATAGAAAATACAATGCTGAACCAGATCATGGAACAATTACACATAGAATGCCCGAAAACTGAGCCATTTTATTAATCTGAAAGTACATAGAGAGGAGTACAAGAAAATCAGAATGAGGGCACCTATCCTTGCTCAAGGCAAGTGAAGAATCCTCTCAGAAAATAGGAAATGGCTACTACAGAAACTGCATCCCAGCTGCTAGAAAAAAAACTGCCGTAAACTGCTGCTGCTGGAGTGAACTGAAGCTAGGGGTTGATCCCCTTGCCGGAATGAGCTAAAAATCTACAGATCACCTATACTCGCTGCTCCGGACAAAACTCAGAAACCGTGAAGCAAATGGACCACCTCCGAAAATCGCCCCCAGAAACCCTCCTACAAAAACGCTGTGCCTTCAGGAACAGCTCAGAAGCTCAAGAAATATGCTGGCAAAAGGGCTGGATCTACCCACAAATCCTCCAGATGAGATGACCAACTCCTCAAGGCTGAAAACACTGAAAAATGCTGCCAGAACCCCACATAAAGACCCTACTCATCGGATCTGCGTCCTCCCTGACTGGATCTGCGTCCTCTCTGCCCCGAATCTGGCTTGGATGCAGTCCTTTGCGTGGATCTGCTACTATCTCTGGAATCACGTCCACAAGGCTAGATCTCTTCTTCTCTTGATCTGTCACGAATCACCAATATCTCCTGGAATCTCTTCCTCAGCGGACTGATGTTATCTCTCGAGATCTAAATTTGGTCTGCCAATATCTCCTGGATGCGCAATCTCCCAAGTGGATCTGGTGCTGCCCCTCGGATACGCAACCCTACGGGAGCAAGATGCAAATATACACACTCGAATCTACAATCTCCAAGGCTGGATCTATCAACGTGCCTTGGTCTGCGTCGTTCCTCTTCCTGCTGAACGGCGTCCTCACTCCAAGCGATGCGCTTCCTTCTGCTGCTGTGCGTTAAACTTTTTTGAGTCTGCTGGCCACTAGAAGGGCTTCTTCCTCTCCCGGAGCTCTCCACTGGCTTCATCTTGGCGAAAGATAGAACTGAAGTCTAACCTTACTAGGGCGGGCACTCGAAGTCCCCGAAGCTAAGGGTGAAACCAGAAATAACCTTACCAGGGCAGGCACTCGAAGTCCCCCGAGGCTAAGGGTGAGATCTCCGACCGGAGACACTCGTGCACTAAACAGTGCTGCAGACCGACTAAACAACCGGCGTGCTGAAGCAGACAAAGTCTAGCTCTCAATATCAATATCAAAATATGCATGATCCCAATGAGGTGAGAACCTCTCCTTTTATAATGCCAAACTCCCTCCAAAACTTAACTCTCCTTTGACCTGCGCAGTTTACTTTGGGTCAGCCTGATGCCTCCCCCATCATACTCATGTGGACCCCCAAGGCCCCTCTCTTAAGTTACAACGTCAATCTACTAGGAAAAGAACACTTTATTATAAAGTGAGGTGACCCCTCTTATTTCTCACTTTATTTATTATGTCTAGCTAAAGCGGCAAAATAAAGCAAAAATGAAATATTCCAATTAGCAAGGCTAATTGGGAATAATGCAAACAAAGGCCTCCCATGTCAAGAAAACATGAAATATAACATTTCAAAGGGCTGAATCTTATGGTTATTGCTCTTGTTCTTTCCATTTTTCAGGTCATCTTAGCTTTTACATATTGTCCATGGGTTTGGAAGAAAATAATCAAATATTAGTGACTTGGATGGGGTACTAAATGATTGAATAAATTCCTATTCAATCATCTTCTTGATATAAAATATGAATCTAATCTCTTTACAGAACCGAAGTATTTTATAGTCGTTTTCAACATAGCAGTAAAAGTCTGCAAAACCTATTGAAAAGGGAATGCCTTTTGCAATTTAACATAATCATCATTAACAAGAAATGTGAGAGAAATGCTGCTATAGAGACAATTCTTTGTCTCATAGACCCTTCATGGACCTTATTGGAAATTGAACATAGTTACAATCAAGTTTCATGAAGCTAAACTGTGTTTTGCTCATATCTAGTGGCAAATAATGAAGTGTCCCTTCAGCCCTTGTTTAAATTGCTCAAGATCTCAATTCGAATCTACTTTCAAGATACCCTTTGAAACATTTGGATCTACTTCAACTCTGGAATTATAGATCTATCATTGGGATAATATATCCCATTTTGATTTGGATGGAATAGGATGAATAGATTCCGAGTCAGAAAAAAGAATTAGATTCTTTCTTTCATTTTCATGGTTCATATAATAATTCTGATTCTTTCCGACCATATTAGATATGGAACTTGAAATGGTATAAGAAAAAACAAAGGAATCTATGACTTATGTCCCAGGGACCATATTCTTCCTCCCCAATCTGATTTCTGGTCAAGTCCCGAAAAAATTCGAGAATATATTCAAAAAAAATTTGAACCATAAAAGTGGCAAGTATTACGGATATTCCGAATACCTGGAAAGGTAAATTCTCTGGAGTTGATCCATCCTTTTCAGAATTGACAAGTGTAGGGGCTGTACATATTACTATATCATATAGCATGTTCTACTCACAAGCTTGAAGCAAATACAAATGTTATTAGTGAATTCTCAATTTTCAATATATATATGTATATATTAGTTATTGGTGTTCCCTGAAAATTTTGGGGGTGCACTCTAGCCATCCCAGGGACACATCGCCCCATCCCAAAAACCAGTCCAACATAGGTAAACACATATTATTTCAGCCCTGCACAGCAATATTTTAATAGTTGATCTAGTTGCTTGATTATCGGCTTAGGCTGGTATACGCTGCATTCACAGCCTGATTTTACTATAATTTGTATTAATAGAATACAATAAGCATTTTATTTAAACAAGAAGAGAAAAAAATTGTATATAGAAACAATAAAATATGATATACAACACCAGAAGGTAAAGTTGTCTTTCTTTTGATAGAAAACAAATGAGAATATGATCAATTCTATTAAGGGTTTTTTTCTGGAATCTATTAGATTCAATGGGTTGACGCTTAATCTATTAACTGTAGAGTCTAGGAAATGCTAATTCCCAATGCAGTTGATGCATGCTTCAGATACATTCCATCTTTTGATTTTTCACTTTGATGAAATAAGAGCAAATGATGATAGACATGCTAAGTCAGTGAAGCCATAGATTAGTGAGCTGGGACCATGTGTGGACTTTAGTAACGAGTAATGGCAATCAAAAGCAAAATCAAATGGCACTATCCAAGTGTGACTTTTGATACATAAGAGTCTTGGTGCTGGCCATGTTTTACTGTCTCGGGCAAGGTTCCTAGTATAAGAATGCATAGCCGAATTCCCTTAGACTCTGAATAGTTTTCATTGAAAATAACCTGTTCATTTTCCATATATATTTCTGTGTGTGTCAACTAATAGCTGCAAGGGAAAGGAAGACAAATCCACAATAGTGGCATACATACATACATATATATATATATCAGTTCCATCAAAATTGGAGTAATATCCATTTGCATCATGAAATTATGGCAAATTAGAGCTACACAAGGTGATAGATCCCAAAGATTCCATTGCCCAGTTCTGTGTTTAGAATGTATTTTGCATGCACGATAAATTTATCTAAAAACCTTTAAAAGAACATTGATTTGAAATTGTCACATGAACCACTACTGAATAACAAAGGAAGCTTAGAGCTGAATGTTATAGACTTATAAGTTCAATAGCAAAAAGGATCTTCTAGATCTGAGAACAGACATTCAATTTGTACCTGGTCCATCTCATCTAAGAATGTTGTTAGCTCATCCAAAAGAAGCACTTTGCTTGCTTCAGCCAATGCACCAGCAATAGCAACCCTTTGCTTCTGACCACCACTTAGAGTTTGGATTGGTCTCTGCATATGGGGGAACTGATGCATAGTAAGTGACAATACAAACTTCAAATGAGATGCAATGGAGATCATTAAAAAGCTTCAAACCCATCTGGCCAACTATCCACTAAATGACAAAGGAATGCAAACCATACTTGCACGTATTCTACCATGCCTACTGCCTCTAAAGCTTTGGTCACTCTATTTCTGACTTCACCTTCAGTAAGATCAAACTGTCCAAGACCAAAAGCAACGTCTGCTTCTACTGTTGGCATCACAACCTGTCCACAATGCACATATAATGTTTGAATAAACAATAATCAATATTTCAGCAGAAGATAAACAAATAGATCTGTAACATACAAAGACATCCAAATTTCAAAATTGAATCAAGAAACTTGTGGCAACCTTGGTTTAAAGGGGCCTGGATATATGGAACAGTGTGTTGGAAAATGTAACTAGTATCGGTCTTCATAATTGTCATTGCACTGATGTCATTATATATATCTTATGTTACAAGCAAAAGAAGAAAGAAAACTATTATTTTCAAGCATGGCTTTCATGCTCTATTTGTATTGGTCCACTAGGTCAAGCATGCATTTCATGCTCCTAGGGTTTGTCAAGTCAAAAGAATATTTTTCTTGTGTCAAAAGAGTCTTTATCATTTGTATAAGACCCTATTTGGCAAAGTTGTAACATTTAAAGATATTGTTTTGAGTCTAGAAATTCAATATGAGCCTCCACGCACAAGTCCGCCTAGAAGAGACTATTTGACCTCATGAAAGGCATATATATAAAAGCAGTTTTGATCTCATTTGAAACACTTTCAATCTACAAAAGAAACAAGTTCAAACTAAAGCAAGAGAAACAAGAAAAGAAGAGTGAAAGACTAGAAGACAAGGAGAAAGACAAAGCAAAGGAAGGAGATCCGAAATGTTCTCTATTTCTGTCTGTTGTCGCACAGAATGTCCAGGCAACGCGACAATGGCTCAGATCGAGGGTTGTCACCCTGATCCCCAATCTCTCCGTTTAAGTTGTCTCCCTATAGCAGACTAAGGGGGGTAGACCCTATGGAAATGGAATGAAAGAGAACTAGTTGGAAACCAACCAGCTCGGGAAACACAGTTAAACAACCAAATACTTTTATTAAATCTAGCAAGATTTAAAGGATTTGATTAGATTTAGACGATTGATACTAGTGCCTTATGGAATCAACTATCTTGCAAAGAAATTTAGGACAAAGTAATTGATGAGCAACTACTGCTTGGATGAATGACTATCCTATATGTAATGCAGATCCTAAAACTAATGTGAAATACAAGGATCTTGGTTATTTTTAGTTAAATTCCTATTCTAAGTTTAAACCCTTCGATCATTTCTATATTGAGCATGATTTCGTAGTAAATGGCAGAGAGAAGTTAAGGTGAAGCACACTAAGGTGTGATTAACAATACCTCTCCTTAAAATCTAACATACCTGGTGCCTCCAGCGCTGCAAAGACTTGTGGCTCTGACAAATGCAAGGTCATCGTTTTAAGTACTATTAAAACCAGGCTTCTCAAGCAGAGATGGATGGGTACCTATCTTTCTATCGACCAAGCTTATGCTTGGAAGTAAATTTTAATTATGCAAGAATAACTTAAATGCAGAATGCAAGGAGAATTAGAAGGTGTCTTAGTGAAACGTAACGTGAATGTTGAAAAGTGTAACTAGGTTTAGTCTTCATAATGACTTGTAATTATGCATTTATGTAATGAAGAAGACAAATAATAAAATGTATTTTGTAATATTTGCATCATGGGTTTCATGAGCAAGGAGTTTTTATTATAGGTCAAAGACTTCTTCTTGATGTCTTTAGGGGTTTGTCATCTTGTCATAAACGTATAATTTAGAGTCATGTATGTGAAGTGTAGTTACACTTGTAAAGGACAATTATTGATGTATTTGTATGCCGCAAGACCTTGTCTATATGCTCCTTGAAGTCTGCTCAAATTATGGTTAAGAAATGCTCCTTGTCAAGTTGACTTCCTAGCAAAAGGTCATGTCAGCCTAGAGGAAGAAAGGCAGTCCCTATATATAGGACTGCGGCCTCATTGTTGAGACAAGTATTCGGACAAGTCTGAGATTGCTATGCGAAGGTAAGTTTGCGGTTTGGTGAAGGTAGTACAGTGAAGAGAGGGATCTGTCTAGCGAAGGTAGAGAGGTCCTCTCCAATCTCTGTTTTGGGTTAGTAATCTCCAGGTCAAGGTCTGCCACAGTGATCCGGAACAGCTATGCGTAGGAAAGAGATATACAGAGAAGTTTGTCTAGTCTGCATTGTATGCGAGGAAGGAAATTGAGATCAATGCGAAGGAGAGGCAGTGCTAGCCTCTGTCATTGATCTCGCACTCTCGCATAGGTTTAGTAATATATATTGTGAGCGTAAAGAAGGCAGCAAGTAAGACGGCCATCACAGTGAAAGGAGATATATTCATGGAGGACAAAGCCTATCACAGCAAGAGGCCAAGGTCAAATCAAGGAAAGGAGATCGCAGTTTAGGGCTAGGAATTGAGCTTTCCTAGTGTTGGTAGTCATCAATTGATGATCTATAAGAAGAATGATTATCGGGTTTTCCTCTCCAAGAGGGAGAGGTTTTGGCCCTAGCTCGAAAGCCTAAATATTGTGTTCCTTGTGCATTTGATAATTAACTTGATGAAGAACGTAATAATCTAACAAAGATAAGATCTAAGTAAATAATCATAATGAAATCACAAGTAAATATCATGAAAGAGAAATTTTCATAAAAGCCCTAATTTCTCAACATGGTATTAGAGCTAAGATGTTGAAGATAAGAAAGGGAAATTTAGCAAGAAGGCACAAGGTTCAAGCTTCAAAGAAGACAACAAGAATCAGTTTTCTAGAAGACATCAAAGCAAAGTAAAGGATCTACATTAAAGAAGGATCTACAGTGAAGAGTCAAACCCTAGATCTAAGAAAGAAGATCGTCCTTTAAGAAGCAGTCTACAAGGAAGTTGGTGAAACCATCTCAAAAAGACTAAAAGGACTTATATATCAAAGTCCTTTCTAGAGAAAAAGCAAGACCAAGAAGGTGATCATTATCTTCAAAAGATATTTGGTATTGAAGCCAAATCAACACAGTTGGAGACTTCATCAAATCATCATTTTGCTGACGACATCGTCAAGCCATCCTTGATCACCATCATCATCAAGGATCCAAGGTGATCTACCGCTTTCCACCACTCTTGGAGAAGTCTATCTAAGAGGGAGCTTCTACTACTATCTACATCATCAACAAGGAAGAAGCAAGTAGAAGAAGAAAATCATCTACTCAAGTAAGTACCTTTATGACTTCATCTGAATCTGTCAAAATGTCTTTTTGCAAAGAAAGCAACAAATTGGTTGGGATTTCAAAATTTCTTGCATGGAAGAAAAGGACAGATCTAAATCTTATTGAGAATCAACTATGGACTACATCAAAGGGTCGGTATCTAAACCTTCAAAAGAAGATACTCAAGCTCATAACGAATACATGAAGGGGGACATAAGAGCCCAGAAGATTCTTATAAAATCCATAAAGGACTCTCTCATCCCCTATGTATCAAAACTATAATCTTCAAAAGAAATATATGACAAATTGGTGGAGCTGTTCTCGGTGAGTACTGTAGGGGAAGTAATATCTTTGAGACAATAACTATAGAAGTTGAAGTTGTCAAGAGAGGAAGGAATCACTTCATATTTCATGAAGATTTCTGAAATGCGAGATCAACTGCAGGAATTGGGAGAAGTAATGTCTGATAGAGAAATGACTACAGTGATGTTGAATGCTCTACCAGAGGGATGGGGAAACTTCACTTCAAGTATCTATGGGAAGAAAGAAGCAACACCATTCCAGGATCTATGGTCTCTATGTAAGATAGAAGAGACGAGGTTGAAAGCTAAAATTGATATAGGATCAAATGAAGAGAATCAAGTCTATGCTGCCATGTCAAGAAGAAAGGGAAGATTCAGTAAGTTTGGTCCTCAAAAGAAAAGGAGAAACATGGATAAGATATGTTGCATTGATGTAATAAACTTGGGCACTATAAGAAGGATTCTCCCAAATCTAATAAGGATAAGAGGAAAAAGGAAGAAGCCCATGTTGCCGGAGAAATGGAAGAAGCCTCTTCCATCCATAACCAAAACTGAAGGCAAGTTCTTTATGAGACCTGGAACAAGCAAGACATCATCAAAATATAAAAGAGTTACCTAACTTAAGCTAGAAGGGAATAATACCAACTCCTACTAGATGCCTCTCCTTTCTAGTCCTATTTATGCTTTGAGAAAAGAGAACTAATGTCCTCAATCCTAGTTGTCACTGTCTCAATCATGAGATGTATGGCTAAGATTAAGTCCTCATCTAAGTCTCTAGAACTTTTAGAACATTTCATTTAGATTCCTACATTTCATTTAGACTTTCACCCTTTTTTCAAGTGAAATTACATGATGGAATTATTTCCCACATTTTCTTAGTTACTAAAGAAATATCTCGAACCACTTCCTGCACCTTCACACTGAACCTGTGCAAGAAATTCCTACACAAGCTACATTTTTCAACAGATGTCAATGTAGTCCACAAGCATTGAAGAATGGCAAAATAACACTGAAGATAGAAGTCTGATGTTGCACAAAACTGAGCAGGGAAGAAACAATGCAAAAGACAAAAGATGAACATATTAAGGTACCAGAACTGAAGCAACAAGAGTAGATGAAAAGATAGACCCAATTGTCAGAACACCTAGTATGTGAAGAGTTAATTAGATAAATAGATAGGATATAAAATACAATGGAAGATACACAAAAGAGGAAAAGACAAATGAGGAAGTGTAAGGACAGGCGATATAGATCAGATATGAGAAAAGGAATCCTCTGTAGAATATAAAACATATTAATGAGAATATGTTCCTCCACATTACTAGGTTATCTGGTTTCAAGTACATTTTTATGCTCGGCAATTGGTTTTTCAGCAAGCTGTATGAGCAAGTTAATTGTAGGTAGCTGTGCAGAGTTGAGGAAACTTGGGACACCATCTTGAGCTGCACCAAATATTAAGGATATTACCAGATGACTAATGACAATACATATGAGAAGGCAAGCTCAACAGGTGAACGCAGTACAAGCACAAAGCCACCATTTGCTGGATCAAGCAAAATGTGAAGTCCAAACACTAATAGTGTTTTTATGGAATAAGAGTAGCTCAGAAAACACATGAACAGCAATTGAAATCTCTATTGATTTGTTGGGAAGCTAATGCGGCTGCAAGTTGAACTATTTGTGATAGTCTTGTATATTTCAGAGAGCCTTTATGCAGATAAATACAGGTATGAATTTCTTTGATTGTTACAGGTAATTTAAAATTGATAACTTTGTAGAGAAGATAATTTGAACTTGAAGTATGCGGAATGGAAGAAAACCTGGTGATCTGGATTTTGGAAGACAAAACTCCTCGGCTTTTGCACACATGTGATTCCACTGGTTGGCTTTATAAGCCCAGCCAAAGCCTGTCAGTTACCCAAAAAATGATTATTAAGACAAATGTGCAGAGAAATCTTCTAAGTTCTAACCGCTATTATAAAACCATCAAACTTCATCCATTCACACTAGATAGCTTCCTACAGAAGCATCTATTTGACAAAAATGTGTCTCTCCACAACTCTACGTTCCTAACAAATAGAATCTTCTCATTTCATCCAATAGTAATGCAGAGACAAACCAATATCTCAGACTAATGCATCAGCATATATATTTTACTGTGCTATTTTTGGGAAAGAATGAATTTCAAACGATTGCATCTAATCAAACATTAATTAAAGTTTTTTGCCTAATTTTTTTGAGTTCTAAGCATATTTTACAGTAGGGTGGATTGAAACATTTCTACAGTGTGCAGTTCTGATTGTTATGTTTCATAAAGAAGCTCCAATGAGTTCTTTCTTAAATTTGCAAAAATCTTGAAAACACAGCATCTCGACTTTCACTTTTTACAATCAACTGTTTAATATTCAATTGCTTCTCTCAATATGTTTCATACATTCCAAGACATTTTTATTATATAAAAGTAATTACGCCAACACCTTGCATGGCCATGATTTTCCTTATGTCTGTCAAAATGCACATACATATTCCGTCTTCAATCTACCTACATATTCATGACACGAAATAGATCTTTTGTCATGCCCAACACTATAATCAATTATAGAATGACCATGCACAGAATCACAGATTATAATGAAGATAGAGAGAATAATGCTCTCTTAGCGGACTAACACAATATCATCATATACAATATCTAAACAGTATAGGGAACAGGTTTGTGATATTCTTACTTTTGCACACTCTACAACCGAGGTGGATTAAGATTAACAAGAACCAATCTTGGTGACTCTGTGTTAAGATTTTAAAAAGAAATTGAATTCCATAAGAGACTAACTTGGTGTTTAACATAGTTTATGGCCAGCCCACGTGGTGTAGAGCAGTGGGTAGTGGGGTGCTCTTAAGGCACTCCGTTACGCAAGGTCACCGGTTCGAAACCCGTGGAGTGGGATGAAGGAAAAAATGGGAAAGATTAGGATTAGTCTAAACGAGAAAAAAAAAAACATAGTTTATGGCCAGGCTAGGGTTGTGGTTGGGAAACAATTCCAACATAAGTAATTAATATGAATCGCCTGGATCTCAAATATTATTAATGATTACTCTCCACTTGCCCTGCCTTTTCTTTTATCACTGCAGGCAGTTCTGGGGATGCCAATGTTGAATGGTGTTGTTATTGATGCCAACGTCAGTTCTTGAATGCTCTTAATATCTATCTGGTTTGCAGCGATTGGAAGCTCCAAAGGGCACGAAGCCCTGGAAAGCCCTAGAAGCCTTGCACTTGTTGAAGATTTTGAGGATGCATATCAATGAATTTGCTTTGGAGACCTTCATCAATTGATGTTCTTCGTAACGCCGATTCTAACGGTGTATGGCACGTCTTGTAACTCCTCTCAGTTGAGGAGATATGGCTTCTTAAAGGTCGAAACCCCATTCAGTGGTGAAGGAACCCCAAACGGTGCCACAAGCAATTTTTGTTTATCTAAGAAAATTAAATTAAAATGTGCCTATCCTAGTCAAGGTCAAAAGAGAATTTTATAATCAAATATTTTGATTAATGTCGGCCTTAAAGACCTTGGGGCTTTTGGCTCCAAAGTTGAAATTTAAAATTCAAAATTAATACAACTTTCCCTCTAAGTCGGCTCCAAAGTAAACAACATTTGAAATTGATTTTTCCCCTCAGATTCAAGTTAGCCTGCCCCTCCTAAAGGAACCTCAGCCTTCATATATAGAAGACACCTTTGTCCTCAAGTGATATGATCTTATGCCCTGATCTGATATACCTTTCTGTGAATTATTTGAGAGATAAATTTTCGGCCCTGTGGAGGAAAGATTTAACTTTAGGGTTGGCCAAATTACAGTGGCATTGGCACTTGTTTCTTGTCTTCTGATCAAGAGTATTCGCTGGAAGCACAGGAGCTGATAAATTAAAATTCTGTGCCAAATCTTGGTCCGTCTCTGTTATTTTTTAGCAGCCTGTCTCGGCCCTCTCAGAGCATCAATTGGACCTCTTTGCACAAGTTCCGAAGCATGGTATTTCGACCCTCTCAGGACACACATCTCTGTGGCAGATTTTGAACACATTCAGCCTTCTCGGAGGAAGATCTGAAACCCCAACATTCTGCTCCTGTAATTCGCATCTCAAGAAGAAGTCAACTTGAAGCAGCTTGAAGTAATTTTCGTGGAATTAATTGTATTGCTCAGATTTGATCTATTATGGACCCCCTGAAGACTGTTTCAGATCTCTGAATTTAAGGTAGAGATGGGTCTGATCTAACCAATGCGGTATATCTTTTTGAGGAGATTTAGCTAAAGACTGTTGCAGATTTTTGACAAGATATAACCCAGCAATATTTACAGAGATATCCAGCACTATGCAATGAAAGATCAAGGACTGTTTCAGCTTGGATTTAACATAAGGCCGTCCAGAAAAAATGTTTTGCAGTATTTTATGAATCTAAGTACAGTCATCAAACCCCTGTTCTAATCCGTGACTATTCCAACACTGCTTCTGAAGCATATTTGATTATCGCTAGGCGTGTTTTAAAGTTTATTATTGTGGCATCACTGGAGCATCCTTGGTTATTTTGTTGGTGCTTTCATTGTTTAAAGGCAAATCTAAAATATAATATCTGAACCAAACAGTTGAGCATTTAAGGACTGGTCTGCATGTGAATTGTGTTGAAAATTTGGCAACTCAAAGATGAATTTCTAAAAATAGAGAGTCTAAAAATAGAAAGCCTCAAGTATGACTTTCCAAAAATAGTAAATCGCCTTCCATCTAAGTCACAGGACACGTCCCTCAAGGTCTCGTGTCCCGTATTTCACGTGTTGGACTCCAAACGTGCCCTAAAATGTGTCAATAACGTTTTTTTTCGTGTCCTCCAATCGAGACACGTGTTTTGGCCGTGGCAAAAACGTGCCCTAACATTTTTGGCTCTTAGGACATGTGTCCCACGAAAAGTGACATTTAAAACCGCAACCTGGTTTATTTTTGGGTTTTTTTTGTCATTGTTCGCTGCTGAAATCAAATTTGTTGTGCATTGTGATGAATTTCGCCAGATGACTAATGAGATCGACCATGTTCTTGCCAACTTCCTGTCAAATCCATTTCATACTCTTACTTTCCAGCCTCACTGAGTTGTTTGCAGTCATGTCTTGGATCATTATTTTGTAATAGAATTTGATAAGATTTTGTATTTACTTTATTATTTTTTGAAATTTATTTTAATGTAAAGGTTCAAAACTTCGATGTACATGATTTTGACAATGTCATCATTTATCTTTGTTTTACTAATATTGTAGCATACATATAGATTTTATGTTCATATCTGAATACATATGCATAAGCATATGTCTGAATGTGTATTTACATGTGTTTGTAGATGTAAAGCACTCTTGAGTTTTTCAGAAATTAAAAGTGGAATAAATCAGTGGTTTCTCCATAGTTGTTGAGATTTTTTGGATATTAATTTGGCTAAAAATCTCATGGATATGCCAACAATAGGATTTGTTGCTAAACTGATTGCATTAAATCCTGATGAGGAGATATTCTATCCTAGTTTGGTGTGACAGAGTTAATTATTCAGTTTCTTCTCTCTTCTATAAATTGTAAGCCTGTAGAGGCAAAACATATGAGATGTGAGGTGTGTGGAAGAGGAAGTGCAGATGTGTAAATCTGTTGTTGTAATCTCATGTTGATGAATAAGATTACCGGTACCTCAGTATGGTGGATGTAGCCCAGATTGGTTGGGTGAATCACGTTAATTCTTGTCTTCATGTTTGATTGTTGTGTGTGTAATTTTGTTTTCCGCTGTGTTAATTCTCACAATTGGTATCGGAGCGCTAGAAAGTTGTGCGTGGATTCATAACTCCGTGAGACTGTGCAGCTGTGGACCAAGAGACCGTGAGGCCGGGTCCGCGGTATGACTGAAAGGTCGTGAGGCCAGGTCTGGTGCGTGTGAGTTGGTATCAAAGAAAAAATGCCATCGATTTTTTGTGGTCGTGGCCATGTGAGCGATCAGAGATGAGTAGATTTGTTGTGTAAAGTTGTTCTAATCGGCAGCCAAGAGTGGAAACGCTGTGCGTGGATCCATAGAGGATTTGACTGCATTAACTCTTAAGAAGCCACTGCCTGTTTTAATAATTCATGAACTGCCATGGACTGTTGATTAATCAGTCCGCTGTGGAGAAGCTGCGGCCCATGAAATTGATAGCGTGGAAACTGATAGCATGAAACTGATAGCCGTGGACCGTGGCTGTTGTCGAGGTCGCAAGAGCTGGCGAGCTGAATCTGGACTGTGAGGGCCGAGTCTGTCAGGGCCGATTGCGAAAGCCGTGTTCATTTCTGTGAGGGCCGACTGAAGGTTGTGATAATGTTGCGTTAACTTTTACAATGTGAGCTGGGATGGTCGATTGCCCACAGAAACAGTAAAGTGAGTTGAAATGAAATGTCGTTGTGTTGCAATTAAATGTCGTTATGTCGGCCGGAGTATTTTTTTTTTCATTTGTTTGTATTGAAATATCATTGTATTGAAATGCCATAGTCGACTTTATATATCGATTTATTTAAAGTTTGATATATGGTGGCATTATATCAATTTATTTAAAGTTTGATATATGGTGGCATTATATCGATTTATTTAAAGTTTGATATATGCACTTGGGTAGGGCCTAGGGCCTAGGGCCTAGGATTTCGACGGTGGAATGTTTGTTTATAAGTGTTGTCGATTTTCCGAAAAAGCTTTGGTTTGTAGGCGAAAATAAT
Source organism: Pinus albicaulis (assembly GCA_034641835.2). Taxonomy (NCBI): domain Eukaryota; kingdom Viridiplantae; phylum Streptophyta; class Pinopsida; order Pinales; family Pinaceae; genus Pinus; species Pinus albicaulis. The sequence continues at coordinate 1,267,554,818 of CM076574.1, read as the reverse complement.
GGCATGTTTTTTGAAAAAGGGCATTTTTTATCAAAATTATTAATTTTGATTAAAATAAAATCTTCATTTATTAAGATTTGAAATTGGAAATTCTTGACACAAACTACTCAATATGTCAAAAACTCAAAGTGCTCGATTTGAGATCGAGAAGTTTAATGGGCAGAATAACTTCGAGATCTGGAAAGTTAAGATGCACGATCTACTCGTACAACAAGGTGTGGCGAAGGCACTTTTGGGAAAATCCAAACAACCTTTCGCCATGACAGATGACGAATGGAGTGACATCGATGACAGAGCACTGAGTGGCATTCGATTGTGTTTGGCGGATGATGTTTTATTTAACATCGTGTCAAAGAAAATAGCTGCTGGTTTATGGACAAAGTTAGAAAAATTGTACATGACTAAATCCTTAACCAACAGGATTCTTCTGAAAAGACAGTTGTACAGCTTGCGCATGAAGGAAGGTACGACAATAACTGATCATTTGAATACCTTTAATACTCTCTTGGTGCAGTTAGATAGCATAGAAGTAAAATTTGATTAAGAAGATAAAGTTGTAACTTTATTATGCTCATTGCCTGAGTCATGGGATCATTTTGTTACTTCTATAAGTCTTAGTTCATCAGAAACCCTTGAATTTGATGATGTTGTTGGAGCTATGCTGTCTGAAGAAACCAGGAAAAGGTCAAATTTAGAAACCTCTACATCAGAAGCAATGATGGTTAGAGGTCGTTCTAAAGAAAAACGCTTGTCTTATTACCCCAAATTTGTAGTCACCAATCTTTCCTGGCAACTTGGTGATTATTGCTTGTGAAATCCATAATGGTAATGATGAAATGAATATTTCCTTCCATTTTGGTTCAAGAATGGGTTCAGGAGACAAGGTATGAAATCTATGTAAGAACTCATTAAAATATTCATCAAAATGCTACATATTATGAAGTTTCATAGCCACTAGAGTAATAGCAGTCAAATCATTGTTAATCTATGGAAAACCAATGAAATTTACAGTGATGCCATAAAGTAAACAACCAATCATATTGTTTACAAGGAGTGATGTCAATGGATCCATGTATGTGTTCCTGTCTGCATTCAGAACTTGTGAATTTTCCCATGTGGTTAACAGTGTGGGATCTTTTATGGTTTCAGATTTTAACCATGAATCTAAAGATCCTTCAAACCCACCAATAATTCTTCTGGTAGAATTAATGGGTCCAATATCATCAACCAAATATGTCCGGTAACAAACAAGCAAAGAATGCATGACTGACAATACTTCTGCCTCAGTGCAGTTATCAATGTTCCACGAATATGTGGAGGATGCAGACCAATCCTTATGATACTCAGATTTCATCAAATCTCTCCTATCTGGGGCAGGGGACCAGGTAGAATTCCATGTAGATCCAGATGTGGTTGCATGAACAGTATTATCTTCAAGGATATTAAACTGAATTTTGTCTTGAGGAGAAAAATTCTGTACATACTCCTCAAGTTTTTCTAAGGAAGGTTCTTCATCATTTACATCTAATTTGTGTAGACCTGTATCTTCCTTATCTTCTTCATCATACCATTTCTTCTTCGTTGCTTCTTCTTCTTGTGCTTTTTCCTCTTCTGCTTTCTTCATCTTAATCCATTCTGTTAGAGAAGAGCTAGTTGAAGTAATAGGTTGTGAGGAAGTCGTGGGGTTTGCTTTCAGATGACCAAAGTAACTTGGGGCAGCAAATAGACTGTATGGGTAAGAGGCTCCAGGTTTAGGAAACTCAATTTCTACAGGCTGTTTTATTAGACTGGATACTGAAGCAAAGATAGTATATGGCATTAGTGAAGAAGGTTCACTAAACAAAGTAGTGGATTTGTAAGAGTCTGGTGAAGGTTTCTTTTTTAACGAATCAATAGAGTTAGAAACATTCAAGACTTGTTTCTTGATAATGTCAAGACTAGAATTTACTTTAACAATTTCTTTTCCATGAACTATAGTTGCATCAACAATTTTCTTATCTATGGATATTTTGAGTTTATCCATAATTTTAGCTATATGTTTATCATTTTCTGCTAAAGTCTTTACATTCTCATTTAAACAAACCAAAGCATAATCCTGTTTTTGTAACATTCTATTCATCAAATCTTTCATAATGTTATTCATTTCTTCTATGGATTTATGTTGTTTTCTCAAGTATTTTTCAAAACTGGAAAGGGCAAGATTAGTCCAATTTGTGGCAAGTACATATTCTTTTGTAGAGTCCTATGTCTGGATGGGGAAGAGTTTAAAGATTTTCCCATCATTCTTTCTGATAACAAAGTTTTTCCATGGTGGAAAATCATTGTCAGTTTCATAGATCTGTCCATCAAAGAGTTCCCACTTGTGCTTTGCATGGGAACCAGATCTAATCATGTTTATCTGCAAACAGCTGCAAATATCTTTTATTAATTTCTCTCCTTTTGTTCTTATGACTTGCAAATCCTTATGCAAGTTAGGCTTGGATAGCATATTTTGTATCTTGGGAGAGAACTCCGGAATTACAGGTGGAGATGGAATAATGACAGAATTTGATTCCATCTTTTCTGCTACAAAATTATCTATATTTAGAATCCTTTTTTGTCTTGCTTGATTTAAGAAATTCTTTCTTAAGGATTCTTCTATCTGATTGGAGGAAGGATAGTACCACTCATAAAAGGAAATCCATTGATTGTTGGATTCCATCCATCTTTTCCATTCCCCATTCTTCTGGCTGTTGAAGCTTTTCTTTTCTTCCTTAGGTATCAGTTTGAGCTCTTCAACATATCTATTTTCAGATTTATGGGTGAAAATGTCCCAGTTGAACATTTTCTTCTTCCATTGATCTTCAGGATCATATGGACTAATTCCTTTGTAGATTTTCAGGAATGCAATGATTTCACTGTCTGAAGGAATTTCGACATGTCTTGGAATTTTATTCTTAGGATTTTTTCTGTATGATGGAATTTTCGATCCATCAATGAATCCTAAACCCTTATGACTATTCTGCTGTGTTGACTGAATAATTATCTCTTCATGGATATTGAAGAGACGTGTCTTTGTGTATCCTTCTTCAGACTTACTTTTGTCTGGTACAAAAGTAATCATATTGATTCTTCTTCTGTCTTCTTCATTATTGCCATGTGGGATTAGTGGTTGTGAAGAGAATTGACAGAAGGTTTTAGAATAGTGGGGATGGTCACATACAGCAGCTAAGGGGTTGCTGGAAGAGGCAACTTGACTCAGAACTAAATTTTTTACAGTATCTAAAAATATAGGATCAACTGAGTATGTAGGAGTAGTATTTACAGAAGTAGAAATATTAACAGAAGGTCCACCACACTCAGCTCGTGACTCTGGAAAGATGGTATGTACATTCCC